>BLBF01000006.1:177478-210820 GCA_015471245.1 Laticauda colubrina | reverse complement strand
AAGGTCTGGGTTGCAGCAGTGTCACAAGCAAGGGAGAGAGGGAGTTTGCCCCCTAAGCGCCCCCCCTGCCCTCGCAGTCCCTGCCTCCTCCAGCTCTCTGCACCCAGATAAGACAGGAAGAGGAAGTAAAAGTGCAATCACTGCATTAAGTCATCCTTAAGGTTGCCTTTACCCCCCAAGCCCTTTACCCCTATTCAGCCCCCCCTCCCCAGGAATAAGGCCAGCTGCAGCACAGCTGACAATCCTTGCCAACGGATAGGAGCTGTTCTTGCAGCCTGACATAAATGTTTTGCAGACCAAAACTCAGGATAACTTAAATAGCTGTCCCTCCCCGCCCCCCTAGCCCCAGGGCCCACCAGCTTCTTGCCAGTCTGCATTGCTCAGCCCGCTCCCCGTCCACCCAGAAAGCCCCCCTTCTTCCAAGGCGACCTGCATCTTGCCAGACAAGCAGCAGCAACTGGGCTCCCCCATGGCTGAGAGGAAGCATGGGAGACTGCTGCAGACAGCCACAGCTGCAGGGGGCAGGACCAGAGTGGAGCATCCCAGGGCTGGTTGCTGGGCGCTGGACAGTCCCTGGGGGTGGGGCTGTGCCAGGCACCTGCTGACATCACTGCTCCCCCAGGGGCCTTCGGAGCCTGGCTAAGACAGCGCAGGAGCAATACTGCCAATTGACCTGGGGAGGCATATTAGAAAGCAGCCCCGAGATGCACAGTACAGCCCCCTCCAACCTGGGACCTCTGTGCTTGCCCTCTTAAAACTTCCCAAAGATCCGTTTCAACATGCAGGGAAGAGGGGCCCAGAGGTGATCCCCCCAATTGTGTCTCCACTTCCCATGTGACTTGTCCAAGACACCTGGTTCTGCTTGGCACAGGCTTGTGGCAGCCTCAGCCTTTGGGCTCCCTTCCAGCAAGCCATCCCTCCCACCCCTGAGTGACCTACCGGCTTCGTCCGGGGAGCTGCCAGTCGGACTGCCCTGGCTGAGCGTGGCCCAGCTGGAATCTTCATCGCTGGCAGTGCTGTTGCGGGTGGCAAAGAGGAGGCTGGCACTCCGGCCTTGCTCCCCCCGAGGCAATGCCCGCTCCGAGCTCTGCTCCGACTCAGTCACAGGCTCACTCCGGACCGGGGTGGAGCCTTCCTCCTCCTCCTCCTCCTCTTCGTCTTCTTCCTCCTCCTCCTCCTCCTCCTCCTCAGCCTCTGGGTCCTCTGCTCGGCCCTCCTGCCCTGTCAGCGGGACCAGAAGCCTGCTCAACTCCTTGCTGGGAAGGCTCAGTTCGTTGCGGTTCTGGTCGCGGCCACGCTCGGCTGCCTGTCGCAGCTGGTTCTGTCCCTCCTTCATCCACTTGCTGTTGGCGGGCTCCTCCGTGGAGGGGGGCAGCCCCAAGATGCTCTGCAGCTCCCCGCAGCTATAGGCACACCGCCCCTTGTGCGGCAGGACCGCCCCCCCTGGCGGGGGCCCCAAGGCCAGGCTCAGGCCCAGGCAACCGTTGTCATTGGCCAGACTGTTCCGCTTCCTCAGCAAGCTGGACATGGTGCTGGGCACTGGGGAAGACTGGCGGCAGGGAGAGGAAGCGGCTGGTCACAACTCTGAGGGAAGAACCCCAGTGCACCCCGATCCCCCTGCCCGTCTCCTTGGCACTCAGCACCCTCCTGGGGGGCAAGCGGTGCCCTAAGGCCTGCAGGGCCCTGGTTAGGCTTGGCTTCTATTGGTAAGCCTAGCCTGCTGAACTTGACTGCTCTTCACAGCCCCCCCCCATCCCTGCCCCCCAGTCAAGACCTGACTCCTGCAAGGCCTCACTCGGTGCTTACCGATCCTGGGCTGGAGGGAGAGATCCACAGCTACATGCCTCAGGGAACCCAGGGGTGGCAGTCCAAAGAAGGCCAGGTAACATTCAGCTTCTGGGGGCAACAGGGAGAGGCAGGAGGTCAGTCCACCCTGGCAGCCCCCTGGCAGGGGACTGGCTGGAGGGGCTCGGCTGGCCTGGTCTCCAGAGTCTCCGCTGGGCAGTCAGACATTGCTGGAGGCTGAGGGGCTTGTTTGTTCCCCTCCCCTGGCATTTGGAGAGAAGCTGTTTGGGAGCTTCAGCCATCAGTGGGTGGTGCTCCCTAGAATGACCCAATCTGACTGCAGGCCTTCCACATCTCCAGCCCTTAAGGACACCCCACTGGGTGAGGATGAGACCCGGTTTGCCTCTTGCTGTGGCCCACAGGAGGCTGAGGGGGGTGGCTTTCCAGCAGAACCAGAAGTCTGCTCTGGTTCTTCAGCTGGGACTGGGAGGCGAGTGGCAGGGAGCCTGCGAGGCCTCCCTGGGCCGATCTGCTTCCCCTAGTGAGCAGGTCGGGTCAGTGGCTGTGGCGGCATCCGACCAACAGCCTACTGGTCCATCATCCCAGACCTGGCCTGCGCCCAGGGGCCAAGCCGAACCTTTTGGGGGCCAGGAGATGCTGCCAGAGACCCCGTCAGCCTGGCTTCCTTTCCAACCCAAAGGCAACATGGAGCCTATGAGACAGACCCCCTTGGCAGTCTCTGCCCCATGGGGGCCTATGACAATTTGCCAAGGCTGACTTGCTGTGGGACGAGTCTTACACGAATGTCAAAGAAATGGTGGAATAGAATCCTGAAAGAAACGATATGAAGGATGGGAAAATGAAATGTGAATGGCAAAACATAAAATATTTGTTTAACTTTATTTTAAATAATTATATTGTTCAACTGTCCCATGGCCACTTGGCCCTGGCAAGTTGCTCATTCGGGCCCCATGGCTGGAGCTGATCCCCTTGGATTGTTTGGGCTGCCTTGGCTTCCTCCAGCTCCCTTGCAAGCTTGTCTGGATGTGCCAAGCGGAGCCACCCTCCACCCCCCTCCCACCGGCCCTGGGACCAGCAAGTGGGGCTGCCACTTCCTTGAAGCCCTGGGAGGGCCTGCAGCCCCCTCGCCGGCAAAGGGCTCCGCGGGCCTCCCGGAACTCTGGCCTGCTCGCCCGGAGGGACGGCTTCTTTGCTCCATCGGGCCCGGGGGCATCTGGTCAGGCCTGGGGCGCTTGCCGGTCCCACCTAGCCGGGGCCCGCGGGCCTCCCATCCTCACCCTGCGTGCCGGCCTTGAAGGGGCCCCCGAGGCCCCCAGCCCTCCGCCCGCCCCGGGACAGCGTCGCCAAGAGCGCAGCCGCCTTCCTAGCCCGAGCCGGCCGCGAGCATCGCGTCCTCTCGGCCAGGGCCCCTCCGCGGCGGAGGGCCGGCGGCCGGGCGGTACCGAGCAGACTTCGGCCGCGGCTCGCCTGGTCCGGCGGGGAGGAGGTTGCCGGCGCTCGAGCCTCAGCCCCGGCTCGGCCTCGTCGGGCGCTCCGAAGGCTCCGCGGCTCCCGGCCCGCCCGCGCTGGGTACCTGCAGCTGCAGCGACGCTTTCGGGAGGATGGAGATGGCGGCGGGGGAGGCGTCGTTTCCGCTTCCGAGACCGAGCGGCCCCTCCCGGGACGGGCGAGGGGCGGCTGGCCCGCCGGCGGAGCGGCAGCGGCAATGTCCTCAGCACCTTCCGCGGGATCCGCCGTCGCTGCCCGGGGCCGGGACTCCTGCCGCGCCCCGCGTCCGTCCCGGCGGGCGAAGGCGAGTGTCCAAGCCGGTCTCCGGCCGAGGCGTGGAAGGGGCGCCCGCTTGGGTTGCCTGCATAAGCAAAGCCCAACGGCCAGTGGCCGCCAGCGCCCCGCGTCCGGTTCTCGGCGAGGCAGGCAGGGCTGCCCTTCAGCCCTGCAGAGCCCCGGGCGGCGGGGCGCGCCGTGGATGCCGAACTCGGGGAAGCAGCTCTGGGGGAGCGCGAGGGAAGGAGGCGCCGGTCAGGGGAGCATTCAGAATGACAGAGTGGGAAGGGACCCTGTGGGCCATCTAGTCCACCCCCACCCCGCCACCCAAGCAGGAGACCCGTGCCATTTGTGATAGGGGGCTGTCCAGTCTCTTCTTGAAAGCCTCCAGGGATGGAGCACCAACTTCTGGTGGCAAGCTGTTCCACTGGCTTATTGTTTTCAAGGTCAGAACATTTCTCCTTATTGCTAGGTTGAATCTTTCTTTGATCAGTTTCCATCCATTGTCTGGCCATCCGGTGCTTTGAAAGATAGGTTGTCCTCCTCCTCTCTGTGACAGCCCCTCAAATATTGGAATACTGTTATCTTGTCACTCTATAAGAATACCATTTGAAATAAATAAACAAAGTAAAACTACAGGATAAAAAGATTGTTTTAAATGTGCTATGGATAATGGATATGGCAAGAGATATGCAAAATATATTGTATCTAATAAACTCCTATGATGCAAAGGTATTTGGTGTAAATATATAAACTGTGTCCAAATATGTATTTCATAATGAATAGAAATATCTCAAATATTCGTTTTTAGAATTTATTTGGCACCAAAATATATAGCCTATTGTCTTGAATAGTTAAACCTGCAGCAAATGAAGCTGTAGTAGTACACAGCTGGCCTCCAACATTAAATTCAGAACATTTTAATTAGCCACATGCTAAACTCTTCATTGGTGGCCCAGTCTTGTCTTTTCCTCTGGAGGCAGAGACTAACCTCTGCAGAAGAGTTCTGAGACAATGGAAATCCTTCTGTTAGGCTACCCGCTAGATATACCCAGTACCTTCAATCGTTCATTTTATGTTTTAGCCTTCAAACCCTTCATTGTCTTGGTTGCTCTTCGCTGCACACTTTCTAGGATCTTTTTGTGACCAGAATTCCAAGTGTGACCTTACTAGTACAGGAACAAAGCAGCACTGTTACTTCACATGAATTTGATGCTGACACCCCCCACGCCCCTGGTTGATGCAGCCCAGGACTGGGTTGGCTTTGTGGCTGGTGCAGCACACAGCTGGCTCGTACTTAAGTGGCGGTGTGCTAGGACTAATCGATCTCTCTCGCGGTTACTGCTGTTGAGCCAGGCATCGCATGTTCTGGGCCTGAGGTTTGCTTTGCTTTACTTGCTTTTTGCCCAAGTGGCAGGACCTGGCTTTTCTCACAACTGAGCTGCATCTTGCTGGTTAGGGCCCAATGCTCGAGTCTGTCAAGAGCCTTGTGAATCTTGATTCTATCTTCCAGTGTTAACAAACCCAAATTCTAATCCTGGGATGTAAACTATCTGGTCTTAGTGATTGGAACTCATCTAAAGTGAAAAGGTGTTTTCATGCTAACGTTTTACCTATTTTGACCTGCTTTCTGGTTTTGTCTCCAACAATACTGTTTTTGGTAAGTTGGGCTATTTTTTTCCCTTTTGTGTAAAAACAGGTACAAAGAAGGAATTAAACAGTTCTGCTTTCTCCCTGCTGCCTGCCACTATCTTGCCATCTGCCTCCATTAGCAGACCAACCATTTCCTTTATTTTCTTTTTATTCTTTACATATTGAAAGAAACTGTTATTTTGGGCATTTGTTGCAAGTTTTAGTTCATTCTGTGTCTTACCTGAAACCCTCCTTGCAGATTCAGACTATTTGCTGATATTTTGTTCTCACCTCATTCCATTTTTTACACAAGTCCTTTTTATCCTTCCTTTTGTCAGTGCTCTTTAAGCAACCATTCTGGTCGTATCTGGTGTCTTTTGTTTTTCTTTCCCTATTTCTTCTTGGACCTTCGTTTCTCATTTTTCAGAGTTTCTCAAGCATCTTGAGTTGTTTCTCCCTCGAATGAATCCTTCTTCTTCCTTCCCCCCTTAGTTTGTTGAAGTCAGCTCTCTTAACGTCTGAAGCCTGACATGGTTCAGTGACCTTTGCCTGTTTATGGTGATTCTAGTATGACAGGGTCACTCTGCCCCAAGGAAGTCTTGTAACTCCCACCCCTTCTGGAATTTCATCTCTGTTAGTAAGAATTAAGTTGAGTGTAGCTGACCCTCTCTGGTCCCATTCTCTACCTTTTGGGTAACAAGAGCTGCCAGCCAGGCACGCCAGGAGACGCTGTGATCTCCCACTCGCTGCTGAGTTTGTTTCCCAGCTGATGTCCGGGCAAAGCTTCCCATTGCTGCAGTGGCATGTTTCCTGCAGCACCTGATTTAACTCTATATAGCAAAAGGTCCATCTATTTTGTGTGCCTGGTTGGGTGGCTTGTGCTCCATACACCTATAGCAAAGCCATTTCTTTTTCCTCTAATATCCATCCCGATGCATTCAATGCATTCAAGGCTTCAGGTCGCCCCCCCCTCCCCAAGATTGAGAAAGTAAGTTATGTTCCTGGTGGCCCTGGGGCAAGGGCCACAGAAGTGGTACTCGTTCCTGCAGCAATGAGGGTACCTGGTTCGCGCCACTCTAGCTGCTGCTGCACACAATGGGCAGCAAGCCCACCCAGGGTCCCAAGAGGCCTATTGCACAAGGACAGGGGGCTCCACTTGGGCCACATGCCAATAAAGGAGCACTCCTGGTGAAGGGGAGGGGGGGTGCCTACAGCAGCTAGCATGGAGCAAATAATGAAATGTTTGAAAATGCCCACCTTGGGCTTAAAATGGGCATTTGGCAGGAGAGAAGAAATGTGTGCAACAGAGAAAGGCAGGAGTTCAGTTGCTGAGGAAATATTGCAAATTATAAAACAATAAAATTATTAGCACTGGTAATGTTGTATATACTTAGAATAAAACCATGTTTGAATTAAACATCCATAAAAAGCCCTGAGTTGATCCTTCATTTAGTCCTGTGAGGGAAAGCAGAAGAGAAGCAGCAGGGTACGGGGGTTCTGCCTCAGATGCCAGGCTGTGGCCCAGGCAGGAGGGCTCGGGCATTGCACATCTTGGAGGTTTGTATGCCAGGCTGGGCAATCAGCTGATTGGCCTCCAAATCCTGGGCCAGCTTGAGAAGGCGGCCCTGGGTGCCACTCAAGCAGAGTCTTTTGTAGCCACGACTATCCTGATGCTCTGAAGCTCTGAGGGACTAAGTGGGCGAGCATCAAAGTGCTCTGGGTGCCAAGTACAACGAGGAAGTGGCACAACAGGCGGGCAGGGACAGGGCACCAGCAAGAGAAGCAGTGCAAAAGCCCCCACCTTCTGCCACTTTGCAACATCCATTTTCTACTCCTCTCCCCAAGATTGTGCTAGTATGATGCCATGTGCAAGAGAGCACTAGGAGGGAGATAAGGTTGCCCCCCCCCCCGGTTAAAATTGCACCTGTACCTTCTTTCCCCAGTACCAGCAAAGGAGCTCAGGTCTTGTACAGCTGCCAATCTCCTCCAGCATCCATGGAGTCCATGCCTGCCAATTAACAGCCCCCCCCCCCCCCGCCTTGCATACTTAACCCTCACCCTTCTGGCTGGGCATCTCCTGGTCCAGTGAAAGAAAAGCAGGGGTTGCCCTGAAGGTTCCAAGGAGGGGGCATGGAAGTCCCTTTTAAGCCCCCACCACCACTGAGGAAGAGAGGGGGCTGCCTCTGGGGCTCGGCTCAGGCCAGGTCAAGACCGCAAGGCAGGACAGGCATCTCCTTTCAACGGGGCCAAATGCACCAGAGCAGTTTGGCACCAAGCAGGTCAAACTCTAGAGCCTTCAGAGCTTTGAAAACAGGCATGCAGCTCCCTCCCTTTCTCAGTGGGGGGGGCTTAAAAAGGGACAAGAACAGAGCCAAATAAATAGGACACCCTCCACACAGGAAGAGAGAGGGGACAGAGGCCCATTGAACAGAGACTGTCTGGTTGTTAGGGGTTCAAGCAAAGCCACCCCTAAGAGAAGGCATGAAAGTCACCTCCGCAGGGAAGGACACCTATCCACCCACCCCACCCCGAGAATCTGGAGTGGGTCCAGTTGGACGAGGCCCAAGGCAAAACCTCTGAGCATGTGGCTCAGGCAGGCGGGGCCAAGATAAGTTGGGGATTTATCAGGGATGCAACAGGTTCCAGCAGGTGCCCAGTCCAAGTGGAAGCTTGCAAGAGCCAGGCCAACAGGTAAGGCTCAGCCAGACCTCTCCCCAGCCCAGTCCCCAGCTGAGGCAGGAGCGCTGGCATCTCTGAATCCCAGGGATCCAGCCTGAGACAGGGAAGGTCAGAAAGGCTCCCTGCCCTTGGCTCTTTGGACTGATCAGTCCTTGGCTCTTTGGACTGCCCTTGCCCTTGAGGAGGGGGTTAGGGTTACGAGAAAGCTATTCATTGCCCCTAACCACCCAAAGGGGCTGACCCACCTGGCCAGACTTAGGTATCTGTGGGACTGCATGCCTGGGCAGAGAAGGTGCATGCTGACCAAAGGCGAAAACCCCACTCCCTTCCCTGGGAATAGGCTGCCCTGCCCCTCTGGCCAAGGATTCAGAAGGTGAGCCAGGCCCTCGATGCCCTTGGTGATCTCACAGCACAGACCAGGAGGGCGGCCCCCTCCTCTTGCAGCCGCCTGCCCGCCTCCCCTGGAGGGCAGCACAAGGACAGAGAGCCTGGAGGAGGAGGAGGAGTCCTCCTGCCCAGCCTCCTGGGCAGCTGGGCCCTTCTGCCCTCTGCTCTGGTCCTGGAGAAGGCAGAGCTGCTGTGGGGCTCACCAGCCTGGGCCACTCGGAGAATGAGCTCAGCTCAGCTAGGCTGGCCTGTGGCTTGTGCCCTTGGAGGGGTGGGGGGGCTCATCAATTAAGAAGTCATAACTAGCCACCTGTCTCCATGGAGGCCTGGAGAGGCTGCTGGGTGCTTCCCTTCAGGAGGAATGCAGGAAATTAAACATTATTGGGAGACGTGTCACCACCAGGGAGGCAAGGAGGGAAGGACCCCTTTTCCATCCCACCCCCACCCCACCTTATCCCCCATGGGACCCCAGGGGCCAAACTTCCAAGAATTGGCCACTGTGTTCTTAACGGGGGTCTTTTGCAGCCTCCCAGAACTTCACCTCCGAGCCTCAGCAACAGCCTGGTCCGTGCCTTTCTGACCAGGGGACGGTCTGGGGTCACTCTGCTACCACGGACCCCTCCCAAGGCCCTTGGTCCAGGCCTTCCACGTCCACCCCAAAATCCAGTAAAATTGGCCTTCCAGTGGACAGGCCACCCGACCCTGCCCATGGGGCCAGTCCGAGGGCAGCCGGAAGCGGTTTTCAGTCAGGGAGCTCAGCTCTGGAGCCAGGAGCGAGAGCCGCAGTGCCGATTGCCAGGCTGGAGGGTCAGCAGACGGGGGGGGGGGGTGTCCCGGGATCCGTTCCCTCGTCTCGTGGGGGCAAGCCCCCTGAGCCCCTCCTGTCTCTCCTTGCAGGACGTGGCATGGCGCTCTTCTCCCAGTGCCTGGAGCCGGTGGGCTTCCTGCAGTCTCTGCACTCGCTGGCTCTGGGGGTCGTGTCCCACCTGCAGGGCTCGGCCACGGCCGAGGAGCTGGCTTTCGTGCGCAAGGAAGTGGAGCTGCTGGAGCGCGAGCTGGCAGCGGGCCCGGGGCTGCTGGAGGACGGCGGGCTGGATGTCTGCGAGGACTGCGTGGCCGCCGCCTTCGGACAGCTGTGCCTGGCGGTGCGGGCAGCTCCCCCTGCCGCGCCGCTGGAGACCGAGCTTTTCGCGCAGGGCTGCGCGCGGGACAAGCTGGAGCGCCGCCTGCTGGTCCTGTGGCGCCGCCTGCAGGGCAACGCGGTGCTCAGCCTGCAGCGCCCCCTGCTGGAGCAGGCCGTGCAGCGCCACCGCCCCCGGCGCCCGCAGATGGCGCTCTTCTGCCAGAAGCTGAACGCCGTGCTGGGCGCCGGGCTGCTGTGCCTGCTCTGCCAGGCGGGGCTGGCCAAGCGCGAGCCGGCGCTGCTGCTGGGCGTGTGGGACCCGCGCGTGGCCGCCCTGCACAAGCGCATGAAGGAGGCGCTGGGCCAGTGCAAGGGCTACTTCCGCCAGCAAGCCCAGGAGGACGTGGAGCGCGCCCTGGAGCAGGCGGCGCCCCCCGACCCGGCCGAGCTCGCCAGCTCGCTCCTGCGCCAGCTGGAGCAGAGCTACGACTGGCTCTGCTGGGCCGTCGTGGCCTGGCGGGCGGAGGGCGAGGCGGGCAGCGGGGAGGTGCTGGCCCAGGGCAGTTTCGTGTCGGCGCGCGCCGCCGCGGGGCTCCGCCTGGTCGCCTGCTACCGGGAGAGCCCCTCGGCCCTGGACAGGGCTCGCACCAACCAGCTGATCGGCGAGCTGGAGTGGAAGCTGCCCAACCCGCCGCCCGAGGTCTACGCCAGCCTGGAGGCCAAGCCGGCCCGCGCCCGCGGCTACCTGGCCCGCCGCATGCTGCAGAAGCTGGCCGAAGGGCTGGGGCCCGGCGTCACCCTGCTGGTGGTGCCGGGGAAGCTGGAAATGAAGAGCGGCTTCCCGCTGGCCGCCAGCCTCCTGCACGAGTACCACCACCGCCTGGCCTCGGGCACCGTCTGCATTTTCGGCTAAGCCCACGAAGCCAACAGGCTCCTGCTGGCCGCGGCCCAGTAAAGCGGCCCTCAATAAAAGCCTCTTCTCCCAAACCCAACTCGTTTTGCCCTTCCTGCACACCCCTCCCCTCCCCTCCCCTCTGAGGCAATGACCGCTGCGCGGGGGGGGCGGGGGGGGGCTTCAGTGCCGCCTTGGTCAAGCCCATCCCCCTTGCGGGTCTGCAGTGCTCCGTCCCAGGGGCCGCCTCAGTCACTCGCACACGCACAAAGCAACGCCCCATGGCTAAGACAAGAGGTTTATTGAGGGTGGACTCGGGGGTGGTACCCTCCCTGGGGAGGAGGGTGGGGGGCACCAGAGGGAGAGCAGCGGAAAAAGACGGCCGCGGTGTTCTGGGCTGGTGCCGAGACGGTAGCGGCGCTGAGCTGGGCCACATCCTGGTACTGGTGGAAGTCAGCCCCCACAAAGAGGAAGACCCCCTTGATGGTGCAGATGGCGCTGTCCACGTGGGGATGGGGGAGGAGCTGTGGTGGCCCCGGGCGACGAGGACTCTGCTGCAAGTCAATCGACTGGAGTTGACTTCCTGGGAGGGAAGGAGGGGTAGGTGGTCAGAGGGGCCTTGATCTGGGTTGCCGGCTGGGCGGGGCTCGCCACAAGCAGAAACGGTCCTCTTGTCTTCCCTTGACTTTCATGCCCTCCCTTCCATGTCTCCAAAGCCCCCCTTCACTCATCTGCCTCCTTTCTGAACACCTTCATTGCACACACACCCTCTGCATCGAAAATATGTTTACTTGCTCTTTGTTGCCAAGTGTTTCCCCAGGGAAGGGCACGGCTTCAGGGCAATACCTGGTGGGGGGGCCTCCCTAGAAGGGCAGCTGAGCTCTTCACCTGCCTTTTGGGTTCGGACTAGAGTTAAGGTTGTGTTTGTGCTTTGTGTTCCCTCTCTAGCCCATCAGAGGTCGAAGCCACTTGCAACACAGATCTCCAAGTGGGGCCAGGGCCAGGGCCAGTGAGACCAAGAAGGGAGGTCCTTGGGAGGGGTTGCCCTCTGGGCCCCCTTACCAAGACAAGGGACCACCCACCCTCTTTGGTTTCGCACCTTGGATGACGTGCAGCACCGAGGAGTGAGGGCAAGTGAAGGCAGCGTCTGCTTGGGACACACCCAGCTCCTCTACCAGGGGCCGCGGATAGCCCTCCACCCGGCTGTAGCCATGCTCAGATCTGTAGATGGTAACCTGGGAGCCCTTCAGGGAGTGGGAAGAAGAAGGTCAGCCACTGAGCCTCAGACGTTTCTTCCGCCCCAAATGACCAGCGAGGCTGGCGCCCCAGGATCTTCTGGTTGCTGCCCCATGTTTTGGTTCTGTTCTGGGGCTCTCTAAAGGATCCACAGCTCTGCCGGGCACACTTCTGGCTCCCGGGCTGCCCTGCCCTCCAGCCTGGCCCAGCTAGGGGGGAAGATGAGCAGTCAAGGGCTCGGGTGCACCTGAAGGGAGCTTTGGGGGTCCCAATGGGAGGGGGAAGACAGCAGCCGAAGCACCAGCCTGGCGCCTCTTTCTTTCCGGCTGCCAAGCACATCTGAGCCAGCAGAGGAGCCCCTCACAGGACAATCTCACAGGAGGCCATCTCGTCTGCAGAGGTGGGGGGGGACACCTGGGGCAGTTTTCTTGCAAGAAGACACCCCCCCCCCGGGGCCAGCCTGAATTGTGAGGGAGGGGCTGTTCCCAGGTCCAGCCAGGGTCAGGAGCAGTGGTGGTGGCCCACTGGCTTGCCCACCCCTAAGGGGCAGCCTGCAATGGGGCAGAGCTCCAGGTCTGCCAAAGCCCGGCCTCCCTTGGCAACTCACTTGGATGAAGTAGAGTTTGTCTGCCCAGCTGAAGGCGGCGTCCACCTCCCCCTCCAGCCCTGACCAGGTGTGGTTCAAAAGCCAAGCATGCAGCCCGTCTCGCACAGAGTCCACCCGGAAGTAGTGGCCGCCTGGGTGCAGGAGGAAGGTCGGCAGCAGTTGGAGGCCCCACCAGTCCTCCCATGAGGCAACCCAGGACGAGGAACCCAGCCCAACCCTCTCCTGGAAGCGGAGACAGACTGCCTCGTGCTCTTTGGCCAGGCTGCACGGCTGCTGGACCAGGAGAGTACCCTTAACTCCCAGCCCACTTAGCTTAGATCTGACTCGGGGCTGGGTCTCATCACGTGAGGCAGCCTTCGACTGGGAGGGTCCACTGACTGCCCTTGGCAGCACACAACATTTCCCCTGCCTGCCACCCACTCCTGCCAGCCTGCTTGCTTACCGCGAAAGGCGTAGATTCGCCCAGGGTCGTCTGAGGAGAAGGCCAGAAAAGGGCGCCCACTGCAGGCATCAAGGATGCCCCAGAGCGTGGTGTTCTTCTTGGACTCTCTCCCGTGGCCTGTCGGGGTGCAGGGCCAGGCAGTGAGGCAGAGGCCACCGCTTGGCTCCTAGCCAGGAAGAGCAACACCTTCTCCCCACCTCCTTCAGGGACCAGGGCTGAGCCCCAGGACTACACCTTGCCCGGCACCGGGGGCCAAAGTCCTCCTGCTTCCCTCTCTTGCAGGCCAGGCGCCTGTCCCGGGCTCAGCTGCGTACTTCCCAGCAGCCTCGAAGGGACCTACCTCTGCCAGGGCAGTGCATGAAATAGTCCCGGGCATCCAGCGGGTAGTGGGGTGGCACGTCACCCCGCAGGGGATTGAATCGCAGGAAGCGGATGCCTTGGAAGCAATAGTAGCGCTCCAGCCAGCGCACAGCCGCGGTGCAGTTGGAGATGGCTGGCCAGGCACGCTGCTTCACCGCCTTCGTCCGCAGGTCATAAGAGAATGCCCTGGAACCTGCAGGGAAACAGTGGGCGGGTCAGTGCAGGAGGAGGAGGGCTTCAGCAGCTGCCAGAGCGAAGGAGCCAACGGCTCCCTCCACAGACTGGGCAGGGCACAGAGACCTGTCCTGGGACCCTCAAGCAAGGGAGCCTTTCTCACCCTGGAAGAACACGATAGTCTCAGACGGGCATTCCTTCGGATGGCATTCCACAGCTGCGTCAAGGTCGGCTGGGATGCCTGGGAACTCCTGCTCGATCAGCTTGGGGTAGCCAAGTCTCAGCCTCCCTTCATGGTACGCCCAGACCCTCTTGCCCTGCAAGGGGATGCAAGGCCGCCATTTCACACAGCCTTCCCCACTGCCCCTCCCTGCCCCTGGATGCCCCTCTGCCCGAGCCAGCCAGCCCCTCCCTGCCACAGCCTTCCCTCCCTCGCCTGCGAGTCAGCAGCACCTGGAAAAGCAAAACGTTGTCATGAAGGCCCTCTGGGTGGTCGTGGTAGTGGATCCGCAGGGCTGCATCGACAGGACCTTGGATCTCAGGCCAGGAGTCCTTGATGGGCTCCGCAGCGCCTATGAAGCCCTTCCAGACCAAAGAGCCTTTGAAGAAGACCATGGTGCCCGTCTCGTCTAGCGTGACGGCGTCAAAGCCCTCCTCGTCTGCACAGCGCTGCATTAACTCTGGACAGAAGTGTGCAGGGGGCAGTCAGTGACACCCCCACCATGCAGCAATGGTCCCTCAGCAGGACCCCCTCCCAACCTGTCCTGCAGAGGCAGCTCATTTTCACAGCAGGGGCCTCAGCTGCAGATCTGGGAGGCTCCTGTGGCTGAGCACTGAAACTGCCCCCTCCCAGCACCAGTCCCTCTGGCCCTCCCTTAGTGCTCCCCTAGCTGTAGTGGGCCCAGACTTCAGGGTGGGGTGCAGTGGAGCCCCCCAGGGAAGGAGGGAGAGATGTGCGGTGAGCAGGCTTTCCCAGGTGGGACCTGCTTCTGCCCAGAGGGCAGCCTACCCACCAGTGCTGTTGGCTGGAAGCTCCGAGCCCAGGTGATGCCAGGGGCCGACCGTCTTGTTGCCATGGCTGCCGTGTCCCCTGCCAGAGATATCCCCCTCCCGTTAGGGCCAACCCAAAAGCCAAAAGGGACCCCCTCAGGCCCTGGCCCAAGACCCCCACTACAAGTCCTGCCATTCAGAGAAAGCGGACGGACCCCTGAACAGCAAGGCAGAGGGCCCAGCCTCCGACCTCTCCCAAGCACGGGGCTTCTCCTGTCTCCCCATGCCCTCCTGATCCGCAGCCACTCACAAGGGGTGGGCGCTCACCAGCACCAGGGCCCAGCTGAGGCAGAGAGCTGCAAAGAGGCCACCCATGCTGCTGCACTGCCAGCCCAGCCCTGGTGCTGGCCTCTTATATCAGGGAAGCCGGACGTTTCCCAATTGGGGAAAGCACCCAGTGCATTGCTTAAGCCGGCCACCCACTTTAACCCTTGTACCCCATCATGGCTGCTCCTCTTTAGAGGGTGGGTACAGCCTCTATACACATACACACACACACACACACACAAAACCCTTCCCCTCCCCACACTGCAGGCTAAACAGCCGAGTTGGATCTTCTGCTGGTAAAATCAATGCCACCCCCGCAGGAGTCAGTCCCCCCTCCCCCCTCCCCAGAAAAAGACCAACCTGGCTGCTGGGAATCCCTCAATGGCCTGGGTGAAGTTGAGCCCCTCCTCCCCACCCCCAGAGACACCCCAGTGCTCCTACAGGAGCAGGGTGCAGGACCTTGGGGGGGGCAGCCATGGGGGGAGGCCTAGGGGCTTCCTTGGGCTCAACAGGCCCATTGAGTGAGAGGACTGAAGGGGGGAAAACGTCCCACCTGCTCCCTTCCACAAGTGGCCCAGCTGGCCCTGGGCAAGAGCTGGACAGACAGGCTCTGTGTATCTGCTCTGTGTACTCAGCTGACAACAGGCCAGGCTCAGGAATGCCCCCCTGCGCCCCCCCTCCTCTATCAAGCTGACTGACAACCAGAAGGCTTCCAGGAAATGCCCCACCCCCCACCCCTGCCATTTCTGGGTGGCAAACCCTGCCTGGAGGGGGATTGCAAAGCAGCCATAGGGCCAAAACCTTGCAAGTTTTCCCACAAATCTCCCGGACAGAAGAGTTAGAGTTCGAATGGCCCTCAGAGGTCTTCTAGCCCAACCCCCTGCTCAAGCAGGAAACCCCACACCATTCTGGACAACTAGCTCTCCAGTCTCTTCTTAAAAACCTCCAGTGATGGAACAGCCACAACATTAGGAGGCCAGCAGTTCCACTGGTTAATTCTTCTCACTGCCAGGAAATTCCTCCTTTGTGCAAGGTTGGGTCTCTCTTTAAGGACCTTCCACTTGTTCCTTCTTGTTCCACTCTCAAGTGCTTTGGAGAACAAGACAAGGAGTGCTGGGTGAAAGCTACTAGCTCCGAAATTACAAACAACCCCCCCCCCCCCCCAGACCCTGGAGGTGACGTCTTTAGTAGGCTAGCTGACTCTATTGGCCTATCCAGGCAGGGAGCAGCTCCCAGGAGGATCAGTCCTGGGCTTCCAGCCTCATTACCAACGGCTAGAAGGAAGAAGGTTCAGGAATCTGGCAGAGAAAGGAGGGGTCGTCCGGAAGAAGGAAGGCCAGGCCAGAGCTCCAGGGGGGCATCTCAGGCTCAATAATAATGGAAGGCAGCTTGGTGCAGCATCCACTAAAGCAGATTGTGCCACCATTGTTAAGTGAATCACTGCAGTTGTTAAGTAAATCCAGCTTTCCCGTTGACTTTGCCGGTCAGGTCGCAAAAGGGGATCACGTGATACTGTGACCGTCATAAAGATGAAACAGTTTCCAAGCCTTCAGATTCTGACCAGGTTGGGGTGTGTGTGTGTGCTGCAACAACCATAAATGTGGAACATGCCACCAGTTGCTTTTTTTCAATGTCACTCTAATTTTGGCCGGTCATTAAATGAACCATTGTCAGTCCAGAACTACCTGTAATTTGAGTGTGCTGCTCTGTGATGTTCTTGGGCTCTTATAACGTCTCTGTAGCAACTTTTCTAAAGCATGGCAGGGGAATGGGGGCTACATCCAAGGGCCTCCTTCCACTGCGTGAATGAGGATTCCCCCCCAATTGCAGGGAAACAAACATTCCTTGTGTTTAGAAAAATGGGGAGAGCCCCCCCCCCCCCCCCAAAGCGGCAGATTTAGAGGGGAATGAAGGTCCAGTGGGTTTCTTCATCCGGTTTCTGCAAACGTCCACAGACCAGGCTAATGCTGGAAGGCAAACTACGTTCCAGTTCCCAGAAGCTCTGGGACACCAGGAAGCAGCACATGGTGTTCCAACCCCCCCCAGCCCCCCACCCCCCCAGAGGGAAGCTGCCAAGCATTAGGACACCGATGGGGCGGGGCGGGGGGGGGGGATGTCAGGCCTCCAGCTATGAGGAAATAAATATCCAGGACTATCCCAGGTTGTGCAAGGCTCTCTGTGCCCTTCCCTGGTCCTCAGCCAGGAGGGGCCCAGGGGGAAAGAGGGAGGGAAGGAAAGAGGATCCTCCCCCCCCCCCCCCGGATCTTCCTGGCAAAGCTACCAGCCAGTGCCCACTCTGCCCCTTGAAGGTTCCCAAGGAAGGGAGACTCTGCCTGCTTGCGCTTCCTTCTCTGGAGGCCCGGCTGTGCCAGGCTGATGGAGGGCCCGGGGGGGTCTGGATCATTCCAGCGGGGAGGGGGCTGAAGGGTCTCTCAGCCCCACCCCCACACCTGTGGAAGTGCCCACGAACCGCAAAGCCCATCGGCTTTCTATCCTGGGCCGTTCGGGGGAGGGTCCGCAGCAGGGCCGACGCCCCGTTTCTCAGGCCCTTGTCGAGCCTCCCCCGGCCTGAAGGAAAGGCCGCCCCTCCCCGCTCTTGCCAGCGGGGACAACGATGCTCAAGCCCTCCCGATCCTTCCCAGCTGCTCCTCGGGGAAGCCCCCGCAGGCGGCGGCGGCCTCGGCTTCTGACCGAGCCATCCGAGCCGGCAGCTGGCCGAGCGGGAACGAGCCGTGCAGCAGGTCGGCCCCGCCAGCTCCTTCCGCCAGTCAGGCTCCACGGCGCGTGCGCGGGGGCCCAGGCGGAGGAGCCCCGGACGGAAGGGGGCGGGGCCAGGCAGGGCGGGCAGAAGCGGCCGCGCCGCCTCCTTTGAGCCACAGTCCGGAAGCGCTGGCCACGCCCCGAGAGCCTCCCGCCGCGCAGGCGCCCTGCCGTGAGCCGGGGGCCTGGCGGGGGCGGCGCAGAGCCGGGCCTCGGCCTGTATCCGGCGCCCCGCCGGTTGAGCGCCCTGAGGCAGCGGTCGGGCAGCGCCTCTGCAGGGGCCGCTCCGAGCGCGGGAGGCGGCCCAGAATGCGGGCCTGCCGTTCCTGCTGGGCCAAGTTGCCCACGGAGGAGCCGCTGTACGGCGGGCGGTGCGGAGGGAGGCCCGGAGCCGCTCCAGCAGCCGCAGCCGATGGGGGAGGGAGGGTCCCCGGCAGGCTGGAGCGGAGCCCGGGGCGGCAGGAGGCGAGCTCTGGCCCCAAGCGGCGGGGCGCGTCTGTCTCGGGCCTCAGCTGGTTCCCGCCCCCCCCACTCCCCCCCCCCCCCGGACAGAGAGGAGCTTTACTTTCAGAATACTTTATTTGTACATAATTCCACTCGCACGTGGCTGCCTCTGCTCAGCCGAAGGGAGGGGCGTGTGGAAAGCCAGGGGCAGCAGGCGGGCACGGCTGGCGCTCTTTGGGGACTTGCTGAGCGGGGTCGGCGGTGGGGGAGGGTCCCTTGCAAGGGGTTGCCAAAGCTGCGCCCCCCCCAGGACGGCTCTTTCCCAGCCTCTGGCTGCTCCCCGGCCGCCCAAGGGCTTCTTCCCCCGGGGAATCGCTGCCTAGACCCGAAATGCAACCAGAAGGGGAAATGGAGAGTGGGGGTGGTGGGTGGGCAAAGAGGACCCCCCAATGGCCAAGGGGGTGGGGCCCAGCCTTCTCCTGGAGCCCCAATTGCTCGGAAGTCATCCAGAAACAGTCTGGAGCTGGGCGAGGGGTTACCGGCCCCTGCAGCTGGGTGACCGGCCGGCCTTCTATTAAGAGGAGGGGGGACTGCTTTGGCCCCTTTCTGGGCAATGATAAAGTGCAGAAAAAAAAGGGAAAGGACAATCGGGGGTGGAGCCAGGAGACTCCAGGGGATTCCTACTTGGGGGGCTTGGGCAAGACCCCGGAGCCACAAAAGCAAGAGCTGCATGGTGCCCGTAGGGAGGCTCTCCCCCCTCGCTGTGGAAAATGTCAGCTTTTGGGGAGAATGTGGGGCCACCCCCGCCCCCTGGCAGTCATCCCAATGCTACGTAGCTGCCATTGTGGCTGTTGGCACCTTCACACACAGCTGCCAGAGCCCCCAACCTGGTGTGGAGGGCCAGCCTGCCCCCAAGCACATAGTCCAGCAGGCGGGCCAGAAGGGACTCTGAGAGCCCCCCCTCCAGCCTGCCCCACCAGGGTTACTGCAGGTAGCGGTAAGCCTTGAAACAGTGGTTGCCCGAGTCGGCCACCACCACGTGTCCGTCCGAGGTGAGCGCCAAGCCCTGTGGCCCGTAGAGGGGATCCGCTGTGGTGTTGATGTAGGACAGGAAAGAGCCTGAACTGTCGAAGACCTGGAAGAGAGGAAGGGGCCCTGAGCTCTCTTGGAGGCGGCGCTGCCACCCCAGCCGGCTCGCAAGTCAAGAGGAAGGGCACTCCCTGCCCATGGACTCCAGTGGCCAGTTCTGCTCCTTACCTCTCAAAGCCATGTGCCTCGTTCAGTAGGGGCAGGAAAGGGTGACAAGAATTAATTAGGGGCTGGAGCCCCTCCCCAGTCAGGGCTCCCCCTCCGCTCCCACCACCTGGGAGCAAGATGCTCAAGCCCATTTTGCAGGAGTGGGGTATCACTGAGCAGTGGCACAAGGGAAGCCCCATGCCACATAGTGGCTGCATCCAGGCATGAAGGGCCACACAGCAAGAGCACCCACCCTCAGGAGCGAAAGCCAAGGAAGTCACTGCCTTCATCCCCGTAGCTCAAGGGACCCTGGGAAGAGGTTGTTGGATCATTAGGACCCCCTGGCTGGGGGCCCATGAAGGACCCCAAGAGAGGCAAGCGGACTCTGCTTGGATGAACAGCCTTAGCCCTGATTTAAGTGGCAACTGAAGAGGTAGCACCAGCTGGCCCTGGAACCACTTCTGCGCCCCTCCCCCCAACACATAAGGTATCCTTGGCCTTCACCCCCAGGCTGGCTGCTGAGGACGAAGAGGCCAAACTGCCCAGCTCCCACCAATCACCTGGATCCGGCTGTTCCCCCAGTCTGCCACAATGATGTTCCCGTTGGAATCCACAGCCACACCCGTCGGAGCATTAAACTGCCCGTTCCCCTCACCATGGGAGCCAAACTTGAAGAGAAACTCTCCGTCCGCGCTGTAGACCTGAGGACAGGGAGGGAGATGGCTTGGTGGAGCTTCCCAAGCCCAGCCTCCAGCTGCCTACTGGATGATGTGGGAGAGGGACTTGCAAAGGAACCAAAGGCGCAGGGCCTGGCTTTGGGAGAAGAGCTTTCCCCCGCCCTCCAGCAAACATGGAGCCTCCCCATAGCGACTGGGGCCCAAGAATCTCCTCCCCACCCCCACCCCCGGCTTCAGCACGGGACTGTTTCTCCTCAAGGCAGAAGGAGATGGGGCCCAAAAGTCACAGCAGCAGCTGAGGGCCCCAACCAAGCCTTTCTCACAGCAGCAGATCTCATAGATCCCCTTTGGGGACCCCTCTCACCTTCACAGAGTGGTTATGGAAGTCGGTCACCACAATTTCATTCTTGTTGTTGACAGCCACAAAATGTGGTCCTGAGCAAAGTAAATGGGAGGAAAGGAGTGAGAAGTGCCCCACAGCGAGGAGCTGCAAGGAGCAGAGGAGTCCAGGAGGAATGAGCCCCTGGGAAGGACCTGAAATTGGAGGGCAGGGAGACCAGGCGCTGTTGCCGATCCTGAAGATAACAAGAGACAAAAGTTCCAGCTTCTCCACTCCAAACACACCCACCCCAAAAAAAGTCTATTTGGCTGAGAAAGCTCCCCAAACCCAAAGGCTTACAACAAGCTGAGGCTCCAAGTCAGCAACAGGGAGTGTTGGGCCAAAAGCAACCCAGGAGAGCCCAGCCAGGCTGAGTGGCCAGAGCCAGAGAGATGTAGCCAGAGAGAGCGACTGCAGCCACAGGCGCTACCTCCACAAAGACCCAGCAGAAATGCTGGCAGAGTAGACCACCTGCTGACCCTTGCTCCAGTTTGGGAATGGGCTGGTTGGGGGCATAAGCCACCCCTGCCTGCCCCAACATGCCCACTGCTCCCAAAGCTGCCAAGAGGGAGTCATCTTCACCACCCATCTGCCGGTTGTAGGGTTGTAGCATCTGGAAGGACCCACCTGCCTGCAGGTGGCAATGGAAGGCAAGAGTCCAAACATAGAGGGGGCAGGGGAAAGTCCCCTCCTCCGATGCCACTCTCACGGGCAGGACGAGGGTGGCCCTGAGAGGGTGACTTCCCAACTGGGCCTGAGGTAAAGGAGAGAAACTAATTGGGGTACCTGCAAACTGGCGCTCCGACGTGCCACGACTCCCAAACTTGGCTACTAGCTTCCCATTAGATTGGAAGATGAAGACGCAGCATGCCTTGTTGTCCACCACAATTATGTGCCCGTTGCGGTCCACCGCCACACCCTTGGGGCCCATCAGCCGCCCGGCTCCAATCTTGGTCTGGGAAGGAAGGCATAAGGGCATGTGCCAACTCCAAGGAATCACCACATGGATGTCAGCGCTGGAAGCAGGTCCCCCTCGCCCCTTGCCCTGATCATCTGGCAGCCTCCTCCCTTTACAGGAAGGATCAGGCACAAGGGCTGTGCAGTTGTCCCAGTCCCCACTGCAGCCGAAAACCAGACCAACACTCCCCAACCAACATGGGTTGCAGCACAAGCCCATCACCCACTCCCTGTTCCAAGCAACGAGAATGGAAACCCAACATATCTGAAGAGAATGAGCCAGAGGACTGGCCCACCATCGGGCAAAGGCAGATGGCAGTCTTCCAGTCCGTGATCTGATGGGGATCTCCAAAACCACCAGAGACCCCAACCTCCAAATCAGATCTCCCTCCCCAGATGCTCACCTTGAATTTGCCCTCAGGAGAGAAGATGCTGACCCAGCGATTGTCATAATCTGCGATTATGATGTCACCATTAAGGTCCACTGTGACGCCCGTAGGGCGCTGCAGCTGTCCGGGAGAACGTCCCCGTACACCAAAGCGCAGCCTGAATTGGCCCTCATTGGAGAAGACCTGTTGGGTGGTGGGAGGGGAGAGAGCGCTTGTGAAGGGGTCCTGGGCAGCCACCCCTGGGGCCTGTGGAGGAGCTGCTCCTACCTGCACACACTGGTTGTTGCTGTCTGCCACCACGATGCGCCCGCTGCTGGACGTGGAGATTCCCTGCAGGTTGGTGAATTCGCCCTTTTCCCGGCCCCGGCTTCCTGCCAAGAGAGGGGCACCAAGTGAGACCAGGAGGGGCCACCAAGCCAGCCAGGAGCTACAGCAGAATTCATGCTCTCCATCCCACCCGGGCACTGACCGACACGGAAGATCAGCTCATCTTCAATGGGGTTCTCCTTCTTCTTGCCACTGCTGTACATGCTGGAGGGGCGGCGGACTGCCTTCTGGCGGATATGGCCACTGCTGGGACTCTTCACACGGCGCTTGACATCATCTGGGGAGGGGGGCACATCAGACGCCTTGACAGCCTTGACCCGGAAGGGACTGCCGCGGATGGGCTGCCCATAGAGGCATATGGCAAGGATGTGGTCGCCTTCTTGGCGTGGTGTGTAGAGCAGTTCGTAAGTGCCATTCTTGTTGTCCTGCACCTCATGCTCCAGGGCGCAGTTGTCAGGTGCTGCCACCTCAGCCTGCAGGCAGGCACTGCCATTGCGTACCAGCTCTCCATCCTTGTCCTTGGTGGTGATGGTCAGCGAGGTGGCCTGGCCCACCACCGCATGGCGGAGGCCTTCACCCGTCGCCACCGTCTTGTGGGCAATGGCACTGGTGGTGAGCAGCACACCCAGATTCAGGATGGACTTGCGCACGCCCTCTGTCTCCACCACGTAGTCCACCTGGGCATTTTCATGGGGCTGCTCAGGGAACTCTCGACTGGCCAGCTCACTCAGCCGCTCGCTCATTTGCTTCTTCACCAGCAGCACCTCCATCTCCGAGCCGTGGTCTAGGGCCTGCTCGGTGAAGCTGCAACTGCTGAGGATGTTCTCCTGTCCCTGGCGCAGGACTTCCAGCTGGGCCTGCAGCACCTGAGCCAGGGAAGAAGAGACTCAGCCCTGCCCAGCCAAGACCCCTCCAGAAGCCAGATGGGGGAACGGCTACCCTTTAGCTGCGCAGGAGCAGTGGAGTGCTGGCCAGGGCAAGAGCCCCTCCTGGCCTGGGAGGCTCTGCCCATGGAGCCAAGACTTGTCAACCATGTGTCTTCTGAAGCTGGGGGAAGAAGCAAGGGGGGGGGCTGCCAGCATCCCAGAAGAGGAACCCCCCCCCCAAATTCTCTGGGTTTACCTTTTGTTTGGCCCCACAGAGGGCCTCAAGGTCTCGGACCAGCAGCCCCTTACGCTGCCCCAGCGCCTTCCCCAGCTCCGTAAAAGTGCTCCCAATCTCTGCCACGGCATCGTTCTTGCGCTCCGCCAGCTGCTGACTGATCCCAGACACGAGTTCCACGGCTGCAGCCAGCTGTGGCAGTCTGGGAGATGAGGGGCCCTCGTTAGGAGCGTGGGCTGTGCAACAGAGTAACAGCCCCCCAACCCTTGAGCTGGACCTGCAGCTGTGGGCAGCCCACCCGGGCAATACCGGCTCTTGATGGCGTCCAACTGCTGGCGCAGCGAGGCCTTGTGCTGCTCCACCACATCCCGCAGAGGCACAGTCACGTGTTCCCGGTGCTCCCCCACCGTGCATTCATGACACATGGCTGTCTCACAGGCCTCGCAGTAGTACTCCATGGTCTAGGGGCAGATGGGGAGTTGGTAAACCCTGGAACCAGAAGACCCAATCCCCAGCCAGCATGGCCGCCCCCATGAAGCACCCTCTGGTTTTGGAAAAGAAGGCGAGATGTGGACGCTTCACCAACCCTTCCGCTGGCCAGGGAGAGCTTCTGGGCCAAGGGGCAGAAAGAGAGGCCGCCAAAGTCCATCCCACTGATCCTCCCCACGAGTGGGAGCCCCACACATACCTTCCCTTCATGATTGGGGCAGGAGAGCGGCTTGCCTGGCACTGCACTGGCAGAGTCCAGCATGGCGATGGCATCCTCATGGCCGGCACTGTCTGGCTGGCGCTGGAGCACTTCCATGAGGTTGGTGATGAAGAAGTTGTTCTGCAGGGCGGCCACCCCCTTCTCAGGAAGGATGGAGGTCTGGCGGCAGACGGGGCAGGACAGGGTCAGGCTCTGGGGAGGGATGTAGTTCTGGAGACACCTGGCCAAGGGGGCAAGAGGCGAGTCAAGGTGGGCACCAGCCCATGGCAGAAGGCAGAGGCTGGCCTGGCAGGGCCCTCAGACATAGCCAGTCTTTGAAAGGGGGAGGGGAGAGGACAGGCCCTGGGTGCCCCAAGGAGCCAGCCATTGTCCCCATGCCGGTCCCCATGCACGGGGCTCCTGCTCTTTCAGCCTGCCTGCTTCCCCAACCAGTTTTTGGATGGTCAGCCATGGTCTGCCCACTGCCTCGAGACTTCCAGCCCAGCCCTCGTGTGGGCTCCTCTCCCTTGCAGCTTCCCCCAAGAAGGCTGCAGTTTCGGTGTAGAGGATGTGTCTGTCCACAAGGTCACAACACCCCCCGCAGAGGATCAGTGTACCAATTCTTGCATGCTCAAGTTTCCAGCCCTCCATGTGGTGCTAGAGGAGAGCAAGCCCAGCTGCTCCAAGTCTCTCCCTCCCTCCCTCCCCTCTCCACAAACCTTCCCTCTCTGTTTATGGCCAGACAATCCACTGGATTGGCCTCGGGTCACACGGAACCACCTCAGCCACCACCCTCTCCTCTGCTCTGCAGGACCTGCCTTCAAAGCCAAGTGCAGGCAAGGCACAGGGCTGAGCCCTGGGGGGGAGGGGGTTAGGCCAAGCCTCTTGGGCGGCCAGCCCACCCTGATCTGGACTCAGGGCTCCGTGGAGAGGTTGTCCAAGGCAGGACCAAAGGGGCCCGTTTTGGCTCAGGGGGACTGCAGGGACCAGCCCAGCTGCGAGCAAATTCTGCCCCAGACAAACCCATAAGGGGGTCAGAGGCAGCATCACCAGCAGCATTCACCTATGGGAGGCCAAATCACCTCTTTGCTTCTGAGCAAAGTTTAAAGGGTCTCCTTGACAGTGCAAGGTGGGGGTGGGGGTGGGACTGCCCAGAGGTCAGCAACGGTTGAAGAGCCGGGTCACCCAAGGGGCCTCACTCTCAGGAGCAGCATTGGCTCCATCAAGGGCCTTTGGGGACCTGGCAGCCTGCCTCTGCCGTGGTTGCGTGCGTGACCTTGGCAGGTAGGAGGCACAGCCGCAAAGCCCAGCAGAAGAAGGGAAACCTTTCAGAAGGGAACATTCTCAGCCCCCACCCCGGGCGAGACTCCGTTGGCCCTTTACAAGAGAGCGAGCGAGTGAGTGAGCGAGCTCGGACTCCGGGCTGTATTAGGCGCTGGCTCCCCTTGCAGGGCACACGCGTGTGCCGAAGCGGTTCTTCTTCTGTCCCCCCCAGCAAAAGGCTGCCTTCAAACTGAGGGAGGCCGCTGGCCGCTTTTCACAGGTGCCTGAAAGGACCCCGAGCCTCTCGCCGGGGCTCCCGGCTAGCAAAGGCGCCCACGGGCTCCACCCCTGCTGCTCGGGCGGGTCCCCCTCCCCGCCGCATCAAGGCCCCAAAGGAGGCCCGGCCACCGCGGCCCTCGCCGGGAGGGGGCCAAGAGCTTCTCCAGGCGCGCCCCCCCCCCCATCCGCTCAGGGAGCCTCTTGGCCCGGCGCCAACTCGAGCCGGGCCGCGGCTCTCACCTCTCGCAGAAGGTGTGAAGACACGGCAGCACCTTCGGGTTGTGGTAGCGGTCCAGGCAGATGCTGCACACCAGGAACTGCTTGTCGATCTGCCGCACCACCGGGCTGGAGCTGGACTCGCGCTTGGCCATGGCGAGGGCCGGCCGGAGGCTGCTGCTCTGGCCGGGAAGAGAGAAGCGGCCCTCCGGCCCTCAGCCCCGCCGGACGGCAAGGACGACGGGCGGCCGCGCCCCCGCCGGGCTCCCCCTCGCGGGAGGCGGCAGGGCGCGGAGCCGCATCCCCCCTCCCCGGAGCATGCGCCGCGCCACCCGCCCGCCCGCCGCCCCCGCCGCGAAGAAGAGGAGGCCTCTCACCGGGGCTTCCGGCCTTTCGACGCGGAGGCTGCAGCTGCGGGCGGCTCCTCCCCTTCCCTGGAGGGAGGCGGGCAGCGGCGGGCGGGCGGGCCGGCCGGGGACGCTCGCCGAGGCAGGGCGGCCGCCACGCCCTTCTGCGGAGACGGCGACGGCCGGCCTAATGGCTCCTCCGCTCGCTCGCTGGCTCGGCTGGGCGGGGACGGTGCCTGTGCTCCCGCCCTGCAAGCCGGGGACCGCGCGCGCGCGCCCGCCCGCCGCCCACCGCAAGGGCTGCCCGGCCAGGAGGCGTCAGCGCGGGCGGCGTCCGGAGCGCGGAGCCCGCATCTCCCGCTGCGGCCGCGATGCCGCTCCCGGTGGCGGCGGCGGCGGCGGCGGCGGCGCTGCGAGCGGGCTGGGCTTCTCACCGCATCCCCTCTGCTGGTGGGGCCGGAGCGTACCACTGCTGGCGGCGGGGGCGAGCCCGAGGGTAGCTCGGCCGCCGAAGAGGCGGGACGGTGGCTCTGCCCCGCCTCGCTCCCCCGCCGCCGCCGTGGAATGGTCGCGCCCGCCGAGCCCGCTTCGGAGCTGCAGCAGCTGCGGCTTCTCCGCAGTGCCCGAGCGGGGAGAAGCGGGTGGGCATCGCGGCGAGGGGGGGACCCGCTCCCGCCTCGGAGGCGGCCTAGCCCGCCTGGGGAAAGGCCCTTGCGGTCCCCGGCTGCAGCGGGAGTCGAGGGATGGTGGTTGCCATGGGAACTGCATCGCGGCAGAGGGTACCAGAGCAGGAGGGGCGGGTCAGGAGCCGCAGCGCCCTCCTCGCTCTGGTGGGGCTCCGGCCCCGTCCGGTTGGGGCCATCCCCGGCACTCTGGCCCCCCAGCTGCCCTCCTCCTTTCCTGGAGGCCCTGGCCAGGCAGCCAGCAGCATTCTTGCAGGCCCCTTGAGCCTCCCAGGCAGCGGCTATCCCCCTGGCCTGGCAATCCAGAGTGGGAATCATACGGGACAGGCACGGCCAGGTGCTCCCAGAAGGCCTCACCAGTCATCCTCAGGATCCGAGCCCCGTGGGTTCCCCGCTCTGGTTCCAGCCAAGGGGGAGAGGCTGCGAGTGCTGGCTGTGCACCCCTGGCCCCATTCTCAGAGCCTTCAGGGCGAAGGAAGTCAGTCAGAGCGGCCTGGCCAGCCCTTCCGCAGAGACAGATCCCGGCTGAGGAAACGCTCCGCTGTGCAAGCTGGCCAGGCTGAGGCCAGGGCTACTTCCCTTGTTCTGAGCAGAGGTCCTTCTAGTTACCCCACACACACACACGAAGAGCCTCCGCAATTGGAAGCAGACCATACCAGGGACCCTACTTTCGCCTCCTCCCTGCGGAATCAAGCCCTCTCCCCACACCCATGGGGTGGGTATTTGAACAGCATCGGGAAGGTCACCAGAGGGTCCACAACTCCAGAGCCACCCAGCCTTGCCAGCCGGAGCCTGCTCTCCCCCAACCAGCCCACCCCCTCAGGGCCTGCAGACAGCAAAATAAGGTGGTACCGAGTATCGTTGAATTCACCTGGGCAGGGATGCACAATAGGGGCATCCTCTGGTGATGGATGAGCTCACCCAGAGGTCCGTGTGGGTGTTGGAAAGGAGAGGCGAAGCCATCGAGTGTTCGGTCACCCGTCCCAGCAGGGGCAGAGGACAGGATCTCTGCCCCAAACAGGCACCACCAGCTGGAACTGGCCCCAGAGAAAGGTGATGAGCTGGCACCAGGCATAGCTGCCCAGAAGGATACCATGGTCGATGGTCAAGAAAGCCCCAAAGAGGCCAAGTAGGGCAAAGATGGATGGAGAGAGATCGCCTAAACCACAACCAGTGCTGCTCTTACTCTGAATCCCGACTAAAAGGGATCCACCCAAGGTCTCAAGCTGTTATGCAGCCCTTCTCAACCATCTTCTCTGAAAAGAGGTTAGATACTGGACAAAATGATCCAGCAATGAATTCCTGAGGAGGGGGTAGATGAAAACAACCCCCCTCACTCAAAGATTAGTGACACAACACACTCATCTCTCTCCCTCTAACAAGCCAGCAGGTCTCTGTCCGGGCAGAAGAGGTGAACTCCTGGAGCGACACCAGTGGAAAACGTCCATCCTGCATCTCCTTCCTACCTCCTGCCGCCTCCCTGTGAGCTACCTGAGGGACAGGCACAATAAATGATGGGCAGGGGAGGGGAGGGGGCTTCAGGGGCTGCAGAGCAGACAGTTCCCCGGCCCTGGCCCCTCACCAGCCTCCCCTTGAAGTGCCAGAGTGCCCTTGGGCCTCTGCCATTGAGGTTGCAGCCCTGGGACCTGCAGGAGGAGGAGCCCTGGAGGGCCGAAGGGAAGAGAACGCCTCAGTCCCGTCCTCTGATCGGGGCCAATATAAGAAGGTGGCTGATGCTGCCGACCCTCCAGTCATTCCTCCCGGCTGCCGAGCACCAGCACCACAGCTTATTTCAGAAAGTATTTCACCCGGCATTGCCATGAAAAGCAGGGATTTGCAAACAGGGCAAGGCTTCCATTGGAGGGACCCAGCCTAAGTTAGAAGTGAATCCCCTGGTGGTGCTGGATCCATTTGCCAAGGACACCTGCCCTGCTTCTGTTTGCAGCCCAGAGTCTGGATGTAGGTCGCTCCTCCCCACCCACCCCTTCTGCAAACCCCCCTCATCCCTCTCCCGAAGGTTTCACTCAGTGCTGAGGCAGTAACCAGTTTCCAGGGAATGCCCTTCAGTGCCAGTTTCTCTTCTGCCAGCGCCCCGCCCAGGCCACCTCTGTCCTGGCATTGCACTAAGTTTTGGGCTAATTCCTTGGCCTGATTTATCAACGCTTCCCGCCTGTAACTCCTGTTTAACGCTTTTCTCCCATGGATCTCACTATCTGAGTGGAAAATTATGTGCTGTGTATTCACTGTGTTCTCAACATGCATGGGGATATTTTTCATTTTCTGCCTGAAATATTCTCTGTTCTGGCTGCCAAATGTGTGTTGCACTGGGTGGCGGTGGACAGTGGTGGACGCCAGGACAACCTGCATCGTATTTCCACAGATTCTTGTCGCAGGGAGGGGAGTGTTGTCAGTCTTCTGGTAGCCTTTGGAATCCCCCCCCCCGTTTATGCTTTGCTTCAAGCTCCTCGGTTGCTCCCGAAAACAGCCACCGTTTGTGCCACACGTGATCACAAAGCTGCCAGTGAAACCAGAAGGCTGAGCCAGTGGCAGCTGCGCCAAGAGTCCCAATAGGCCAAAGTCTCCCTGCCTGAAGCCCCCTGTCCTTGCGAGACCTTCTCCATGAAGGAGCCCTGCTTTGGAGTCAGGCTGGGCGGGTGGCAGTTGCCAGAGATCTAGCAACACTCAACAAATGCCCGGCAGCCCCTCGGCCATTAACATGGAGGACAGCCAAGGACCCAGGATAGGTTGGGTCACGCTGTTCTTCCCTTTGCCAAACAGCGCAGGGTTGTGCCCCACCTGCCTCTATCTGTGTCCCTGTGGCCCCCCTTCCCCCCCCCCGCCACCCTCTGAGCTGTGCACAGGGCTTTGTTGTTGGTTGTGGTCTATCTTTTTCAGGGTGGACAGCAGCTTGTTGTTTGTAGATGCTTTTGACCTATTTTGCCCATTTGTGGTGGGGAGAGTTAAGTCTGGGAATAAAACCTGCTGCTTAGAACAACTTGCACAATGATGGGTCAATTGGGTGGGTGCCTGTCATTCCATTCAAAAATCAGTGGTAACCCAACTCTGACAGGATAGGAACAGCAGGTGCCAATCTTCCATTTCCTGCTTGGGTTTGTTCACTCTGTGTGACAGAGCTGAGGGATGAACGACAAACAAGCCTGATCTTCAAAATGACTGCAGGACAGGAGGCAACTGGCCAGGAGGCAACGGACCCGGAGATCAGGGACTCCCAGAGGCTATGCACCAAACCTATCCTGGATTCTCTCCCCATTAAATGGCACACTTTGCGGAGATCCCACAGGCATTCCAGCCCCAACTTGGACAGACAGCCTGATAGAAAGCTCAAATTGCTCAAGGAGCTGCTGATCCAGTTCTACAGAGGAATGACTGAGTCTATCATCTGCACCTCTAGAACTGTCTGGTTTGGTTCTGCAACCCAACAGGACAAGCACAGACTCCAGAGAGGAATTAGGACTGCAGAAAAAACAATGGCTACCAACCTGTCTTCAATCGAGGACCTGTATCCTGCACGAGTAAAAAAGAGGCGGTGAAAATATTTACAGACCCCTCACATCCTGGACATAAACTGTTTGAACTCCTTCCCTCAAAATGACGCTATAGAGCCCTGCACAACAGAGCAACTTGACACAAGGGAAGTTTTTTCCCCAAAGCCATCACTCTGCTAAACAAATAATTCCCTCAACACTCTCCAACCATTTACAAAGTCTGCACTATTACTATTAACCTTCTCATCATTCCTATCACCCATCCCCTCCCACTTGTGACTGTATGACTGTAACTTTGTCACTTGTATTGTTATGATTTTAATTGACTGTTTCCTAGTATGATTTGATTTCTTATTGCACCCTATGACTATTATTGTTGCACCTGAAGATTCTTGACTCTTGACGAATGTATGTCTTCTTTTATGTACACTGAGAGAACTTACACCAAGACAAATTCCTCATGTGTCCAATCACACTTGGCCAATAAAAGAATTCTGTTCTATAAGCAGTTGTCAAACAGAGCACAGTGCTTAATCAAAATTTGCTATTGCTTAAGGTCTTCCATTCTTGGAAATGCTATCCTGGCCAGAAGCACCACACTAATGATGTGATGTGGGAATGAAAGCACCAGGTCATTTATGTTTGTTGGAATGAAACCGACAAAGCTTTTCCCCAGGAGGAAAGGGATTTGCTGTAGCTCAAAGTTTTCCTGGTCTGCAATGGGGATTTGTTTTTTTTTTTTTTGGGGGGGGGGGGAATTGCCTAAAGAAGAGCCACATTCCAGCCCCTCCCTCCTTCCCTCAGAATTTCATGCATTCCTCCGCTTGCTACCCCTCAGCTGGGAGTTTCGTCAATCAAATGAGCACTGCATAAAGTATTTGCTAACCTGGAACTTGCTTTCAATGCCATCCTAGAAGTCTGCAGGAGGAAGCCTGTCCAAATACAGAGAAGTGCTATTAAATTCCTCCATGAAACTGAAAGGACCATCATAGACAACTCTAGGAGTTTTTCACGGCTGATTTTATTTTTCCCAAACTTTAGGCCAGCTTTAAATCTTGTGGACCAACTTCCAGAATTCCCCAGCCACTGGAACTCCTCAAAGAGTGTCATTTAATGGGGGAGAGAATCAAGGATAGGTTTAGTGCCTTAAGTTTTGCTGACAGAAATAGATACTAATCACATTCTGTGTAAAATCTAACTGAAAAACATACAAAGTTCCACAAAGGTATTTCAACTTTGAATGGATAAATATAATAGGGGACTCATTTACACCAAGTAGCCAGGTTAAAAAAAATATGATTGTCATAAACCAACGCACCCTTTGCTACCATGATCATAGTAAGCGGTCTAGCCTGAGTCTTTAGCCACTCGTTTTAGGGTCCTCCTCTGCCTTCGATGCTGAAATAAGCAACTTTCCAGCATAAAATCTTGAATTGTGCTCCACTCTGTGGTCTGAAGTGATTCTGGAAGGCGGGGCTTGAAACACAGAACGGCCACTGCTCCTGGTGTGAGTCTGCTCTGAAGAGAGCAGCAGCTCTTTCGCCAGCACCAAAGTCACCCACATAAAATAGGGGTTGCACAAGAATCTGGCTGCCTTCAACCTGGGGTGCACAGAAAGACTCAGATTTTGCACTCCTGGCTCAGGAGCAGCTTCCAGGCTGTCGGAGAAGATGCAATGTTTGCAGCAGTTGCCACAGAGAGGGCCACTTGCTGTCGGGCAGGAATTGAAAGCCCAGGTGAGTAGGGCCACAACTGTATCCCAGTCCCTGGCACAGCCCTCCTGGGAAGCCCCGAGAGACCAACAGGCAGGAGGGCAGAGGCAGCAGAGCAGCTGCCCCTTCTCAGGCAACCCATCTGGATCACTCTGGCGGTCAACAGCTGAAGGCATCAGAATCTGACAGAGACAATGCATGAAATAAGGAACCCCAAACCAGTTAAGGCCCTTCTCCCCAAAGGCTCCCTGGGACAGCCCTCTGGACTGCCTTCTGGGAAGCCCCCAGGGAGGAGAGGGCCAGGCAGGCAGTCAGGCAAGAAGGGCATCTGCAAGGAGCCCTCAGGAAAGTCAAGATGGCAGCCCTGGTGAGGCAATGAAGCTCTATCTGTTTGTCATGGGTGTCGTGTGGGCAGGCAGACTTCAATGGCTGGCATATAATACTTTCCCCTCCCCATTTCTCTTCTGGAAGAAAGGGGCATGAAAGCCAGGTGGCTGACTTTGGGCCTGTCTGTCTGTCTGTCTGTCTGTCTGTCTCTCTTTATAAAGACAATAAAGGCAGGATATAAATAAACACATAATAATGGTCAAATTCAAAGGTTATGTTAGCATTCCATAGCCACTTGGGAGCACTGAGACTGATGGAGACTAAGAGGTACTCAGCATATATAAAGAGGGAAGCCCAGCTGCCTCCTTTGCCAACCGGGCACCCTTGGACTTGAGAGACCCCCTGCTCCACCTTTGCCATCTTGCCAGAGCAGCCTCAACTAATTGTGAGGCAGCGACTCTCTTCCGGCTCCCAACTGGCATCCCTGAGCTTGGGCCTCGCTGGTAGGAAAGCAGGAACTGGCCTTGCAACTCCCTTTGCGTTTGTTCTGCCCAGTCACGTTTTCTACCATTCGGTGTAGCTGAGGGATTTACCCACCATTCTTCTTTATTCTAGAGCTAAGTTCTGAAAAGAAAAACCAGAAAGTCCAGTTGCCTTTGGAAAAAAGCACCTTTGGGAGAACCATGGCCTTGGGTGACGGAGAATCATCATGACATTCAGCCTGTTTCTCCATAAAGAGGTGCTCCTGGGAATGAACCACTTCCACACCACAGGGTCAGGTGGCTGGGCAGGTGCTGGAAGATGTGGGCCTCAGGTCACTGGGCCCTCCCCTAAGCCCCTCTCCCCAGAGGGAACAGGGGCTCTGGGTTCAAGTCCAACCCTCTGAATGAGTCAGGAAGTGTATCAGATCCTGAGTTCACCTGCTTGTAGATAACAGCCAGGCTGGGGAGGTGACAAAACAAGGAAAGGCCATTCTCACTATGTTCCTGTCCCTGAGACAGCAGGAAGCTCGATGATGGCTGGCCAGAAGGCAAAGTACTTGGACACAAAGGTAAAGTAGCGGGCTCTGCTCTCCTGCCTGTGCTCTAGAGGGGAAGCTCCCCCATTATGGGCTAGACAGAGCCCACAAAAACACCCAAAGCAAACCCCTTCCTTTCTTCTTCAGGACTGGTGGTCGCATTTTTCGTTATCCTTACAGCCAAGCACCCTGATGCAGCAATCCCCCTGTCTGCTCAAATACCGTAAGGAAACTCTCCCCCTTGTTGGAAGTTGGGGAGGCTGGTGCCCAGAACAGGAAGGGAAAAGGGAGAGGTGCTTGCTCAGCCCAACAGCTGCAAGAAGGGATGGAGAGCTTCTGCCTTTAACAGAAAAGAACCAGCACTTCATGGAGCAGCCATGGAGGTTCGGAGAAGAGATCCAGATGGCATGTGGGCTCTGGGTCTGCACAGGCCAGAATCCTGCAAGCTGTGATCCTTCCTGTGGCCCACTAAGGAAGCAAAAGTTTGGAGTCTGAGGAAGGAAGTTAGGAAGAGGATTGACGCCTTTGACTTTTGATCCTGGAACAGAGTCCTGAGAATGCTCTGGATCACCAGACAAATACCAAGAGAAAAACACCAAGGGGTCACTGGACAA
>BLBF01000006.1:93508-177378 GCA_015471245.1 Laticauda colubrina | reverse complement strand
AAGAGGCAAGGAAGGAAGGAAGGAAGGAAGGAAGGAAGGAAGGAAGGAAGGAAGGAGGGAAGGAGGGAGGGAGGGAGGGAGGGAAGGAAGGGAGGAAAGGAAAGGAAAGGAAAGGAAAGGAAAGGAAAGGAAAGGAAAGGAAAGGAAAGGAAAGGAAAGGAAAGGAAAGAGGGAAGGGAAGAGAAGAGAAGGGAAGGAAAGAAGGAAGTAAAGAAGGAAAGGAAGTAATGAAGGAAGGAAAAAAGGAAGGAAAGGAAAGGAGGAAGGAAGGAAGGAAGGAAGGATGGAAGGAAGGAAGGAAGGAAGGAGGGTTAAGGAGGGCAGAGACCAACAAGGTGGGTGGAGAGAAATCTCCCTGGTCGTGAAGAAACGACTCGGAGCGCCTTAATCAACCACATCAATCGGGGGTCGCGCGAAGGCTCAGCTGGGACAAAACTTGGCGCCGGCCTCGCGCAACTTCCTCGCCCACCCGCCGCCTTTCCGACTGCCGGGAGCCGCGTCGGGGGAAGCGGGAGGGAAGTCCAACCAGCGCTCGAACAGCTGGGGCGGAGCCTCCTTCCGAATCCTGACCCAAGGCCGAGACTCGGTCGTTGGACATCCAGTTTCGCGGGAGGCGCAGAGCTGGGTGCCGGAGGCGAGGGCGGGCACAGGACCCTTCCGAAGCTGCCACGCCGGCCCATGGAGAAGCTTTCGGGCCGCAGGGGACGAGAGAAGCGGGCGCGCCCCCGGCCACTCTCTTCCTGCAGGCGCCCGGCCTCGGACGGGAATGTGGCTCGACTGGCGCCGCTGGCCCGCCTGGCTTCTCCACCCGCGCACCTGCCCCAAGGGCCGACGCCTCCACGCCCGGCCCTGCTCCTCCGGGCAAGGGGTCGTCCGTGGGCAGCGGCAGCCCGAGCGAGGAAGAGGGCGCGCGCAGGGTCGGGGGTTTCCACCTGCTCGGCTCTCCCGAGGAGCCTGGCGGGGGTCCTCCCCTGCGGCTCCCGAGCAATCCGGTGGGAGGGCCCGGGCCGCCTCCGGCCTCACGAGCAGGACCGACAGCCGCGCTTCGCGGAGACTCACCTGCAGAGACCCCGCCGCGAGAGGCTACAGGCGCCGCTTCCCCGCTTCCAGGCCTCGGGATGCCAGTCCGGAAGACGCCGCCCTACCAAGGCCGGCCCCGCCGCCGGCTCCCTCGCGGACGAGCCCTCCCCCGGAGCAGAGGCGGGCGCTCCCTCCGGCCCATCGGGAGGACCGACGGGAGGACGCCCGCCTGCCCCGCGCTGCGCTTCTCTCCTGGTGGTCCGGCACCCCCCCTCCTTCGAGTCGGCGGCCGAGATGCGCTTCCTGGGGCCAGAGGGCCCTGCCGCTCCGTACCTGACCAAGGGGGTCCCGGGCGCCAATGGAGAATCGGAGGGCAGGCAGCATCCCCGCCTGAGATGTGGGAGTTTCTCAGGCATCCCAGGCTCCCCAACGCTGTTCCGTTGGGCCAAGGGCTGCTACTTTAGGAGACACACACCCACTCCTGGCATTCCCAAGGCCCTTCCCCAAGCTTCCTGGGAGGATGGGGGACTCGGGACCAGAAATATGTTCCACCAAGGAGCAGCTCTAGGCAGAGCAGGAAGGTTGAACCTAGACTAGAGCAATGAAGGCCAACCTATGACATGCCTATCACAGGTGACATTTCACTTGTGGTCACACACCAGGGCCCTGGCAGCCACCCAAGGGTGCTGCTCTCCTCTGGCCTCAGCAGAGGAGAATGGGACATCCCCCCCTTCCTCCTCCCGCATTTGAGAGTCTGCAAGAACCCACAAGAACATCCTCCAAAGATTCCAGGCCTCTGGCGATCAGGAGCTGTTTAGGATACCATTTCAAGAAGTATTTACAATTAAAAATTATGCATTTCTATACACCTCTGAGTCCCAAGGATTCACCTTAACTGCCTCAGTGCAGTCAGAGGACCCCTCTGGCCTGGTGAGGGGAGGTGCTGTCGGGGGTTCGGGGGTACCACGTCAGGGCAGGCAAGTGGGGCTCAGCTCAGACAAGGGACAAGGCAGAGGAGCTGAAAAAGGTTTATTGAGCATAATCGAAGTAGTCACTTAACACCAGTCAAGGCAGGGAAATGAGAGGTTAAAACAGCCCCCCTTGTCTGACCCCCAAATGGAGGGAACAGGAGGGACTGGGGGGGCACAGGGGGCAGTGACAGCTCCTTTTCCTAGACCAGGGATGCAGCCTTGGACTAGGAGGGGCTGCGGGGCTTCTCCCCTACACTCAGGCGACGCAGGAATCCCACCAGGCTACAGACCTCCTTGGAGGCAGGGGAAGAAGGGCTCTGTGGCCCCCTCGCCTGGAAGAAGGCAGGTAGGCAGAAGGGGCCGGGGGAGATGGGGCCCTGGGTGCAGGTAGGGGAGGCAGGCATGGCTGGGGGGGTGCTGAGCAAGGCCTTGAGGCTCTGGCTAAAGCTCTTGGCCTTCTTGCTATGGCTTGCAGGGCCTGGGGGAGGGGGCTCGGGGGCAGCCTCCAGGGGTTCAGGGCAAGGGGACAGCATGGTGAGTGTGTGCCGCCGGTTGAGGTGCAGGGGCCTCTCCCGACCCTGGGGGCTCCCTGCAGAAGGACGAGAAGCTCGCGGGGGGCGGCTGCGGCGGCCAGAGGAAGAAGGAGCCCAGAAAGCAAGCAGCTCCAGGTCCACGTCCTGCAGGCCGGGGTCTCGGGAGGAACAGGTGGCAATGGAGCGCCTCTTCTGCTTCTCCTGCTCCCGCTGCCTCCGCTGCTGCTCTCGGTGCATGGCGGCCTCCCGGGCCTGGTTCTCCTGCAGTGGTGGTGGGGGAGCCCGAGAAAGAGGTAAGCGATTTCTCTTCCCCCCTCTGTGAACTACGCTCCCTTGGCAGTCAGGTGACAGCCACACCAGGGCTGGGAGGGAACTCACCTCGATGGCCCCAAGGAAGCGCTCCCCAAAGGCGTGGAAGATGCCGCAACACTCGGGCAAGCTGAAGGCCTCGGGGTCTTCACAGAGGAAGTCGGAGAGCCTGGCTGTGGCCCGCTGGAGGTCTTGCCAGGCGGCTTTCACAGCCCTCAGTTCCAGCTCTGCCACATGCAGGAAGGGCCCCATCTGGCCCTCCAAGCCCAGGCCCTCCAGGTCCTGCTGGGCTCCCAGGAGATGCTGCTCCAGGCTCTGCAATTCTGCTGCCAACTCCTGGTCATCGATCCTGCAGCCGCGGGGACACAGTCAGAGGGGCAGCAGCAGAGTGGACAGAGTGGCTTTGCCCAGCTCCTCTGCCCTGCAAGGTGGTGCTGATCCGGCCTCCCCCCTCCCCCCCCAGGGCCCTCCCATGACCTTACCGTGAGGCAGGGGCCGCATGCCGGAGCTTATGGGGAAAATGCAGAAGGCTGGGCTCTTTCCTCTCGGCCTCCTGGAGAGGAGACGAGGCTGGTCTAAAGGCCTGGGGGGGCGGTGCATGCACCGCCCCCCCTCCCCCTGCCTTCAAGTGATTCCCCATCTACCACCACCACCCATTGGATCTGCCCGGACACCCCACCAGGTTTCCCAAAGAGCCTGAGAAAGTGCCAGGCCAAGGCAGGGAAGGAGGTCCTTTTCTCTATGACCAGGACCCAGGAAAGCTGCCCTGCAGGCCAGGGTCACCCTCCCCAGCAAAGGCAGATCAATGTGGGCTCTTTGCCCCCCCCCCTCCAGCCAGCCAGCTCTGAAGTTTGGCAGGAACCTCCTGGGACAGCTTCTCAAGGCAGCCCCAGCGGAGCTTTCTCCCCCCTCCCAGCCCAAATCCTCACCAAGGCTACAAAATGCAGGAGGTCCATGCCCGGTTGGTTGCCCCTAGTGTCTGGCAACCTCAGGAGAGACGACACGTGAAAGCCGCAAGCAGAGCCAGCATAGCCTCCCTGCAGGGGGAGGGAGGGGGCAAAGGAAGTCATGCGCCTGGACCGCCCACCCTCAAGAGGCCTGGCATGGCTGGCTGGCCAGAGGCTGCCCAGATCCCTCCCCCAGGAAGGGGACCAGTGAGCTGCTTATTTGGGTTACCGGGCAACCGAGTCCCCGAGAACCATTCCCCCCCTTCCAGGAAGAACCCCAAGAAGGCACCTGGTTCAGGTAGTTTCCCATCTTCAGCACCAGCCGAATGAGGTCGTGCAGTTCTTCACATCCCAGCAGCTCTGTGGGAAGGGAGGAGGTGAGCTGAACATGGGGGGCAACAACCTCTGCCCTGGCAGGACTAGCCCCTCCCTGCCCCTCTGTGGAGAACCTTGCTGGGCCCCCTCCCCTGCAGAGATGATGGGCCCCAGCTTGGCTCCCACCCGGAGGACGGTGGCCCCTCCTGGTCAAGGGGGGGTAGGGAGGAGAGAGCCAGGCTCCACTCACCCAAGGATGCCCTGGTCAGGGTCTGGATGGCCGACTGGAGGGCGTTGAGCTGGGGAAGCAGCTGCAGCTTCAACACAAGGAGCTCCAGGCGACGGGCATAGCTGGAAGACAAGAGGAAGGTGGGCACGCTGTCCAGCAGTGCCTTCAGAATGGAACCCACCATGCCCAGCCTGGCCCCTCACCTGGGCACTTGGACAAGAAGCAGTGCAAAGACCTCGGCCTCAGAGAGGCGGCTCCGGTCACCCTGGAAAGACTCCAGCTTCTCCACCTTCCCAGGAGAAACAGCACTCATGAATCTGGCAAGGTGGGCAAGGGCCCCCCCCCCCCCCCCCCCCCCGAGCCCTCCAGTCACCTCCTTCCCGTCAGGAAGCATCTTAAAGAGCTCCAGCAGCTTCTCCGGCCCATAAGGGACTCCTGTGCCATGGTGGATATCGGCCACAATGTCTTGAACTGGCCTGGGGGAGGGAGAGCTTCCTCATGGCTTGTCCCACCTGAAAGCCTGGTGTCCCTCTGCCCCCCCCCCCTCACCTCTTGAACTGCTTGAGAAAGATTCCCAGATTCAGGATTTTCTTGGCATCCAAAAGGGAGGTCTAAAATGAGGGAGAGACCCACCAGTGAGATTAGAGGAGGGGAAGGAATTGGGGTTCCCCCAGAAGGAATTTTGCCACCTTGAAAAGAGTTTGGCAGCTCCTCCCGAGTGCCACCACCTGGCAGTGATTTCCCATTTCTCACACTGTCCTGCAGACCCCCTGGTGGTAGACAAGAGGAGCTCTGGACCCTGCTCAGGTTGCATCTCTGGGGGCCCTGGCAGCCCTCCCCCCAGAATCCAAGCCAAGCCTCCAGAGAGTTGGCCCTTGCTCCTGCTTCTCGGGTCCCTGGCCTCCCTGCACAGGTGCCTGCCTCATCCCCCCTTGCTCAGCTCACCTCCAAACCGGTTGGCCATTCATTTCCAGGCTGCCCAACTACAGCAACTGGGTGGCTTGATGCACACTGGAAACCCCCAAGCAGCCCTCTCCTGATCCTTCCCCCACCCCCCAGGGAAAACTGCCAGCATCTTCTTTCCAATACATTGAACTGGGAGTCACCCAGAGTTGGTTGAAAGATGAGTGGCCCTATATACATGTTTTAAACATATGCATACATATGTGCATACATTCTGTGCCAAGTGGCATTCATCCTGCCCTTGTTAATGACATCCCTCAACTGAAAGAGTGCTATTCCATGCCCATCCCTGCCACTCCCCCCCTCATGTATTACCCAGCTCAGGTGGGCTCTTTTGGCCCTCCTTCACATTGTGGTGTGTGTGTGTTCCCCTCTGCCAGATCTTCCAGTTTGGTCAGATTAATGTAAAACAAACTCATTTTGTCCTCAGATGTAGCTCCCAACGGTGTATCAAAATTCAGGTCAATAAATGAAAAACCTATGAATACCCCCTACTCCAGACAGACCCCTCAGTTCTGCTCTCCAACTCCATGTGAGGCCATTAGCTGCCTTCAGCCACATACACATAGCAAGGAACTATTAAGCCTTACCAGTGGTGGGATTCAAAAAAAATTACTACCAGTTCTGTGCGTGTGGCTTGGAGGACATGGCTTGGTGGGCATGGCTTGGTGGACGTGGCAGAGAAAGATTACTGTAAAATCCCCATTCCCTCCTCACCCCGCTAACCTGCTTTCCAGCTCCATTCTCCTGTGCAAGGCAACAAAAGAAGACCCAGCCGATCAGCTGGGACTCGGAAGGCAAAGCATCAATGGAGGCAGGGCCAGTCAGAGGTGGTATTTGCTGGTTCTCCAAACTACTTAAAATTTCTGCTACCAGTTCTTCAGAACTGGTCAGAACCTGCTGAATACCACCTGTGGACCTTACTTTCACCTTTCTTGGAAACAAGAAACTCACAAGAAAACTGAGTGCTGTTTTTTCACACTGTGCTCAGTTGGGGAGCACTGCACTCTCCCCTCCCAGAGCATCACTAAGTGTGTTGTGTGAATGTGGCCACAAAGACTATGGACAACCAGGTCGATCAGGTCACGTGGGTCCAGCTACCAGGAAGGTCTTCCCAAGGCTGGGTGACCAATGATTCCTCTCCCCCCCATCAGCCCTTCCTGGTTTTGAAAGCCAAGGCCTTCTGGATCGAAGCCTGGGTGGCTCCTGAGCAAAGAAGCCTTACTCCAGGGAGTTGAACCTCAATTAGCAGTCCACACAAGACGCCGATTTCCCTAAGCTCCCAAAGATTTGGAGGAGCTTCCGCGGCTCTGGGTGCTCTACCTGGAGCACCCCGCCCCCCAAACATCGGGCTGCCTAAAGAAGGGCCACGATTAAAGGCCAGACGGGAGAGAAGCGGAGACAGGCCTGGCAAGGCTGCGCAACGGGAATCTGGGCGCGAGTCCCTCGGGGGCAACGCGGCTCTTCTCGCAACAGGCTGAATTGAGGGGGAGGGGATTTCCGAGCGCCTTTCAAAGATTTCTTTGCCTTGAGCCGTCCCTGTTTCTTTCGGGGCAGTGGGGGGCGGAGGGGGGGTGAGCAGGATGTGTAAACCCGGCCCGCCCCTTTCTGAGCCCTGCGCCGCTCTGCGTGGCGGACACCCGACGAGGCGGCCAGGAAGCGGCCGTCGGAAGAGAGAGCAGTGCCACGGCGCGACCTGCCCAGCAGAGCCCGCGATTCGCCCCCGCCCGCCCTCACCTGCTCTGTTGCGGGGGCGATCCGGAGGCCGCTGCCGGCCGATTCCGGCCGCTGTCCGAAGAGCTCCTCTAGCAGATGCCAGTCGGGCGTCCAGTCGCCGCGCTGTCGCGCCGCCGTCCAGAGGTTGGAGCGCCCATGGATGCGCTCCGCCGGAATGGCCTCCCAATTGAAGTTCCGCAGCCGGACCGGGCGTCGCGTGGAGGGCTCCTCGACTGCCCCCTCGCAGGGCGCGGCGTCGAGCAGGCTCACGGCCGGCGGGGGAGGCGGCGGCGGCGGGGGAGGCGGCGGCGGGGGAGGCGGCGAAGGACCCGCGGGGGAAGTGCGGGCAGAAGAGGCGGCGGCGGCGGCGGCCGAGGCGAATGGGCTCAAGGGTCCCGGCCCCGTCCGGTCTTCAGGCAAGGCCGCGGCCGATGCGCCCGCGAGAGTCACCATGGCAGGCAGGGGCGCGCGAGGGGCAGGAGGGCCCGGCGCACCTTGGGACGTCCAGTCGGGGGCAGCGGAGGCGTCCAGGGCAGCCTATATCCTAATCTTAAGCGCAGAGAGGACCCGGAGGACCCTTCGGGAAGCGCGAGCTCTGCCCAGGGAGGCGAAGCGAGGCGGGGCGGTTCCCGGGGAACGGCCGGGGCCTCTTGAGGCGGGTGGCTCCCGGGGAGGGCCGCGCCCGGCCTTTCTTCGAGGGGACGTCCGGCGGAAGCGGCAGGCAAGGCTCGGGCTTCTCTCGGGGCGTCGTCGATTGCAGGCCGGCATCTCCTTCCCTCCCTCGCTGGGCCGGTTCCAGGGCGCTTTGCCTGCTGCCCGCGTCCCGCCCGCCAAGCCTGCGTCGCTGGCCTGGCCGACACCAAATCCGCCGTCCGCGGCCAGCTGCAGAGAGGCGGCTCCTTTCTGGTCTCGGCTGTGGGGGGGTCAACTTCCGGCCGGGTCCTGCTTTGCCTGGCTGCTGCCCTCCCCTTCCCTAGAGGGGAAGCTCGCGTTGGGTTCCCGCGAGCGGCTTCCCGGGGCTTGGCCGGCGAGCAACGGCCAAGACTCCCCTAAGGCCGCCAGCGGCCCCGGTTACATGGGAAAGCCGTCGAGGGTCCCCCGGAGAGGCTGTTGGAGAAGCGGACCCTCCGATAGTCGGTTGCCCGGCTAGGCAGCTTTCGCGGCGTCTCTCGCTTGCCTTGGACGAGGGAGAGAAACGGCCCTGGATGAGAAGAGCAGATGCTTCTCCAGGCGAAGATTGTGGGGTTGGAGGGCAGGAGAGGAGAACCGGGCTCCAAAGATTCAAGGAGGAGAAATGCAGAGAAGCATTAAAAGGAAAAAAAAATGGTCCAGGAAAGATCAACCAAGTTTCTCCAACAGAAGGAAATAGAACCTGAACACTGTAAAACTCCCCTTTCTGTCTGCAATTTAACCAGGCTGTAGGATGGTGCGACCTCCGGCAACATTTTTGAACAATGGTTAACCTCAAATGGGCTAACTTCACCGAATGCATCCAAAATTTGGAAGCCATGGAACTGAAATTTGCCAGATGTTATAAAAATATTTTATGAACAGTGCGAAATGTCATAAAACATTTATTGTGGTGAATTCCTGGTGCTTGACTGCGATTCAACATGGGCGACTTTCAAGGCAGCAGCATCTCCGAGCCTTTTCTCTGTCCTTGCTGAAGGGCCTGAGGGAGTCTACGAAGGAAACACTCTGAAAGGCTGGCAGTGGGTGGAGGAGGTCGTGGGTTGTCCAGGAAAGAATAACAGTGATCTGGGCTGAGGAAGGAATGCATGAGATGCCTCAGAAGGATAGCAATGCCTCAGAGAATGGAATCAAAATGTTAGGTCTCTCAAGAAAAAAATGCATGGAAAGAAAGTTGTAAATGCTTTTAAAATGCTGAAAAACTATAAGGCTGAGAATGCTGTAACTACTGAAATGTTAAAACATGGGGGCGATTCACTTAGGCAGTGCCTTGGCAACTTGTCTGATTGTGTGGTTGTCACTGTGTCTGGCAATTAGAAGAATGCAAGACATTTTCCTTTGGTATAATGGATTAACTAGAATTAATGCAAAGTCTTATGGAGGTGTTTATTTTGTGTTCCCACAAGGATGTTCAGCAAAATTCCAGCTGAAGGATATCATGATTGAAATTAGAGAAGAGACAACTTCATATGCCAGGCTGGTCGTCTGCAGACCATGGAATTATAGAATTTTAGGCCTGGAGGGGACCTTGGAGTCTTCTAGCCCAAGGTAGGATCCTTGTATCATCCCAGACTAATGGTTGCCCAATCTTTTCTTGAAAACCTCCCGTGATGGAGCACCCACAGCTTCTGAAGGAAAGTAGTTCCACTGATTGTTCTGTCAGGAAATTCCTCATTTCCAGGCTGAATCTCTCATCAGCTTCCACCTTCCCTTGGGCGCTATGAAGAATAAATCCAGGCCCCAACAGCCCTTCAACAGTACTGGAAGACAGCTATCATGACTGGACTTTTGCTCTTTAGTAAGTGGTATGAAAATTCTTTTACTTCTATTCATTTAGAGATTGGCAACTTGCAACATGCAGGCACAATTCAGCCCACTGCCTGTTTTGTATGTCTGCAAGCTAAGAACAGAATGATGGGCAGCAGATTGCTAGGCCTTGGGGCAGTGGCAGCCTCTGGGTAGCCTCCCCGATGGCCATCATATTGCTTGGCTTGGAGACCTGCCAGCCCAGCCATGCCCATGAAGGCGAAGAGGGATGGGATGTGCCTGTAACCGGAAAAGCTTCCTGAACCCCAATTTAGAGGAGCAGGTGGCAGCGGTTCTCACTATGACCCAGGAGCCCTAGACAGCGACCTGGGCCTCCTTGCCACTCAGCTGGATTACAGCAAGTCCCCCACAAGAAGCAACCTTGGAAGCTAGCACTGATCCAGATTGGATGCCCAAGCTGTGAGCAGACCTAACGCCCTTCTACCAAAGAACAGCTCTTGGGGGGGGGGGTCTCTTTATGGCTCCCTTCCAGGGACCCACCTCCAAAGTCAGATGCCTGAAAGGCCTAATTGGGGCCAGCCCAGTTGGGAATCACTGTGGTCTCTGGGTGGGCCCAGCCCCTTCTTGCTCCAAGAGTTTTGGGACCTGAATGCTGGCCGGGCTGCTTCTGCTTGTTTTCCAAGAAGCTTTGGGACAGCAACCAACCTGGATGACAACCGCCAGGGGCATTTAGCTGTGCTCAGCTGGATTGTCCCTGCCTCCTCCAACTTCCATTAATACTTTAATTTCACCATGGGGGGGGGGGTTCCATTTTATTCTGTTGGTGCTGTTAGATTTCCGTAGGATGCCTGATTCTCATGCTGTTAATAAATGAACTGCATTGATGCAGGAAGGCTTTGTGGGCGGAAGGTTGACTGCTCAGTATGGTGCGTGGAATCATATGGGGAAATTGGATTCAGGAATCGCACCCAGGAAAAGGTGTGATGGTCATGATGAAGTGCACAGGTGGCTTGTGGTGACCAGAGGTGCATTAGTTGTAGACGGACGTTCCTACATGGGCAATGCCGTTTTGGCTATCTGCTATGCACTAAAGGTTAAATTCCTGATACAAACAGGAATTTGGATCTGAAGATAACGGTAAAGAAAATTGGGCTGCTAACATGTCTGTGCTGCTCAAGGAGGGGATGGACAGGTGTTGAGGTCGAAGCGACTCACTTCTGGACAAGAGTAAATGAAGATTAAACACCAAAACGCACACACTGGGAGGACTGAGGAAGCCTTGGTTGCACCAGAGAACAGAACGTAAGACTCCTAGGGCTGGAAGGCACCTTGGAGGTCATCTAGTCTAATGCCCTGTTCAAACAGGACTCCCCCCTTCCAGTACCATTCCAGGTGGTTGTCCAGTCTCTTCTTTAAAACCTTCAGGGTTGGAGCGTCCACAACTTCTGCAGGGAAGCCGTTCCACTGACTGTTCACCCTGACAGAAATTTCTCCTTAATTCTAGTCTCCTTGACTAGCTTCCATGTGTTACTTCTTGTCCTGTCTTGTCTTGTTGAATAAATCAATCCTCTGAGAAGGACATAGGCAACCTACAAAGTTGTTCTTAGCCATGATCAGAGCAAATTAAGAAACACCTTCAACGGGGACAGTCGTGGGCTAAGTATGCCAGAGTAGAATTGCTTTAGAAGTAAATTTTTTCCTTTTGGAAAGAGAAACCCAGGGGCTCAGAGGAGACAGGTGGAGGCTCCGTCTTGATCCTGGAGAATGAGGAGCTAAAAAGGGTGGTTGGCTGCTCCTAATGGGTGAGGCTGCAAAGGGGGACCAGACATGAAGTGACTGTTGTGCTTTCACACACACACAGCCCTGGATCTGGCCTGGGAGATTTGAGTCTTTAGTTATTGATGCTAGACCCCCATCTGTGAGAGCAGTTGGTCCAAGGGATGCGGAGGAGCGATGGGGTCCCTGCCCTAGGTGGGCCAGCTGCAGCCTGTGTCACAATCCATGCATGGCAATTCCTGCTGGCTGCTGTCGTCCCAAATGCTCCCTCCCCCCTGCCTCCTCTCCCTTCCACAGCCTGAAGCGACCAAGCTCCACCAGCCCCTCTGAATGGGACTGGCCTGACCTGCCTCCCTTGCAGCAGAGCAGGCCTGCCCCATGACCTCAGCCTGCCGAGGCAGCCCAGGGCGGGCTTGGCTCCGGTGGCAGCCGCAGCACACACACACACATTCACATCTGTGACCGGCAATTCCCACCTGCTCCTCCTCCCTGGCAACTTGTCCCTTCCGGTGGGAGTTGGCTTTGACAGCAGCAGCAGAAGGAAGGGCCTAGCCAAGGGGCGGGGCCCCACCATCACGCAGGACTGGGAGGGAGCCAGGGTGGCACCAGATGGCAGAGCTGCCCACCCTGTGCTGGGTTGCCCCCCTCCTCCGGTGCCCGTAAAGAGACTTCTGCAGCCATTTGGTACCGTTTATTGGGGAATCTTTACAGAGGTCTGGCAGAGTGTCAGTCAGGGCCGGCTGGGTGGAAGGCCGGAATTTCCCGCCCGCGGCCCCCGCCGGGAACACAATATGGGACACTGGCCATGATGAATGCACATACCACACACGCGCGCACACACACACACACACACCCTCCCCAGAGGCTGAGCCAGGAAGCGTTTGGTCCCTGGCCACGAAAAGAGGCAGCCCATCTCATCTTGGGCTCTTCACCCCCAGAGCAGCCCCCGTAGGTCCAACGCCACCAACCCATAGCTGCTTTCCTTGAAGGTGTGGGGCAGGCCCCAGGGAGGACAGACCACTGGGTGGAGGCCCAAGGCCGGTGATGGCCAGCCAGGAGATGGAGAGTGGCTGGGACCGGATGGGGCCGGACCCCCAGCGGAGACCCTTTATTGGGGGCAGGCAGGGGCACCCTCCTCCCCACCCTCAGAGTAAGAAAGTGCTTGTTGCTTCCTGGCATTGTGGAGAGATGGGAGGGCTCAGCTGCTCCAGCTCTTCCCCCCTCCAGAAATGGGAAGGGGCTTAACCCAGCCCCCCCCCAAAGGGCACAAGAGAGGGGGACCCAATGGCAGGGCCCTCCCTCCCCATCCAAGTCCGTGAAGGGCGGGAGGAGCATGGTGGGGGGTGGGGGGCTGCTCACTGCTCCTCCAGCCAGGAGGGCTTGTCGGCCCCGGGACTCTTCAGCTTGATGTTGAACTGCTTCAAGGTCTGCTCCAGCTGCTGCTGGTTCCCAGCGAAGTAAGCTGAGATGGCGTTGTGGAAGAGCAGGAGCTGCTTGTGCATCACCTTCACCTGGGGGTAGGGTGGGGGATGCAGATCAGCATCCACCTAGCCCTTGCCCAGAGACACCCCCTCCCTCCCTCCCCAGCTGGCCAAGCTCACCTTGTTCTCTTCCAGGAACTTCAGCTTGACAGCCACGTCCGCCCGCAGCTTCTCATACTTGGCACGGTGGGCCTGGAAGTTGACCTGGGCGGCATCCAGGCGGCAGAGGGTGCTGGCATCCCGAGGCCCCAGGCTGAGCTCCTCCAGGTCTGTGCGGTAAGCATCGTACTCCAGCCTGCGCCAGGGAGGGAGGGGGGTTGGCGGAGGGTCAGGGGGCAGAGACAAGACAGCCCTGCCCCCCTGACCACACCCCTTCCTCTGGAGTTCCCCCCAGGGCGGGCCCACCTGGCCGTCTCATACTGCTTGACGGTCATGAGGGTGTCCTCCATGGTTTTGTTGACGAGGGTGTTGATGCTGGAGACAAAGAAGTTGACGGCCCCGAGCAGGGTCTCTCCGTTCTTGCACAGCAGCTTCTGAGTCTCGGCGTTGTATCCGAACTCCTCCTGCGACAGGGAGGAGGCCAGAGGAGGTGAGGAAGCCCCTCCCCCCACCCTACCCCACCCCGAGTCCACGGAAGGGCAGCTGGTGTGGGGGGGCTCTGGGTGCTTTGGAGGAGAGAAAGCCCAGGGCCCTGTTTTAGCCCTCCTGCCTCACCCATCTACCCCAGCCATGCCCTTCCCCAGAAGCTGGAAGCCTGGCTCTGCCCCCAGTGGGTGGGTGGGGGCAGAAGAGCCCTCTGGCTGCCTCCTCCCCCTCCTCCCTGCAGCCGTCCCCGCCCGAGAGATGGCCCAGAGCCCCCCTCCCGCCATTGCCCCCTGCCCATCCCAACGGGGTGAGCCAGCCTTCTCAAAGGCCCCAGGTCAAGGGCAAGGAGGGAGGGAGGGAGGGAGAGGGATGCTCACCTGGAGCTCGGGGGACTTCTGGCTGAGGTCCGAGAAAGCATCCGCTAGGGCGTGCTGCGTCTGGACAAGGCTGTAGAAGTGGCTGGTGAGGGCCCGTGCCAGGCCCAGTAGGGACTCGTACTTGCGTTTGGTGTCGCGCAGCAGCTCGATTTGGGTCTCCAGCTCCAAGTCGACAGTCCGTGAGCCGCGTCCGAAGCGCTCCGACAGCAGCTGCTTGGTACACTGAGCAGAAAAGAGAGGTTGGCTTTCAGGCCTTTTACCCTCGTCTGCCTGGGGCCTCTGAAGAGAGCCTGCCCTGAATCCGCCGAAATCCACGCACAGCAGGAGTAAAGGTGGCCATGATCTGGCCCTGAAGGGGCTGGTGGGTGCAGCCAAGCTGCCTCGGAGCCAAGGGGGCTGCAGGAGAGGCACACACTGGCCAGGAGAGCGACCCAACGGCCCTGTGCTAATGCAGGGCAGCTGCCTGGGAGAAGCCCCCCACCCAAAGTCCCCACAGGCAGCCAGGGAAGCCCCTCTGCCCACCAGCTGGCATAGGCTGGCTCATCAGCCTCACCCAGGTGATCATCCCCAGGGCCCTCGAAGGGACGGGGGGGGGGAGCTACAAGAGTCAGTGGGAGCCCTGCAATGCCTGGGACTCTGACCTGGGACGCCCCGTGCCCCAAAGGAGACTTACTTTGTAGGTGTTGATGCCCCATTTCCTGACAATGTCAAACTTCTCCACTGCCACTCCCCGTGTGGCAGCGGCTGCCGCTGCCGCCTCCTCCCCTGTCATGGCTGGGTTGGGATGGGGCTGATGCAAGTTGGAGCCTGCAGTTGGCAAGGAGAGATGCACACCAGAAAGACAGCGGCCCCCTTCACCCCCACCCCGTACGTTCCCCACTGAGAGGTCCATGAAGCCCCCGTTCCCCCAGAGATTCCCCCTACCGGCCCCATGCAGGACAATACCTGTGGCTATGGGAGCCGGGCTGGCTATGCGGATGGCAGCTGAAGGGCTGGGGGAGATGAGTGGTCCTCGGGGAGGGTGAGATGGAACAAGGGAGCCTGAAATGGAGGGTAGTGGAGGGGAGGGGAGCCGCACCGGAGTGGGCGAGAGAACACAAGGAGGGGAAACGATGAGCATGACACTTGGGCGAGGAGAGGCAGCGGCGAGATGGCAGGTGGCATTTTGAAAGAGCAATGAGACCCCCAAGCCGTCCACCTCCCTCTTGCCTCAAGTGGAGCTCTGGGGGGATGGACACGGCTGCCTACATAGAGCTGGCGGCTTCCAAGTGCTTCCCAGGCTGAGAAAGGCAGGGTCCCCCCCATCCCCCTCCCCCCAGCAGCCTCATCACTCCCTGCAAATGCTGACCTTTGATGATACCGGTGGGGACAATGCCCTCGGCCGATCCCCCATAACCTCCAGAGACAATGCTGGTCTCATTCAAGTTGGGCCCCGAAACCATCACTTGCTGCAAGTCCTAAGGAGGGGGAAGAATCAAGCTGCCAGCTGTAAAGAACCCCAGGTGACACAAGGTGGCATCTTTGTGGCTGCTGAAATCTCGGCACTCGCTGCACAACTGCCAAGCTTTAGGAAGGGCCCCCTTCCTTCAGCCGCTTCTCGGCTCCAGAGTGCAGCACAGCTGCCCTTTTCCCAGGCCTTGGACTCTGCCCCCGGACAGCCAGTAAGGATTCTCAGGGGCCAAAACTATAGGGTGGGAGGGTGCCCAGCAGAGGAGGCTGACCCACCTGGAGTTTTCATGCAGTCAGAGCTGGAATGGAGCTGAGAGGGCATCAAGCCCAGTCTCCCGCTCAAGCAGGGAGCGAGACCTCCAAGGTCCCTTCCAATTCTCTACTCTGGGTGCTCTACGGTGTTTGGGAGCCTCTAGGAAGGCGAGAGGCCCACAGCCTTGAATTGCTCCTGGCCAGCCTCTTCTGCTTGGCAGGCCTTCAGGCAGTGGGGGCTAAACATGAGCAAACTGGAGGGCTGGGCCTGGAAACCTCTGTCCTCTCAGGGGCCTCCCCGAACTTCCGCCCACTCGCACTCACCTTTTGGGACTGCCCAGGGCTCCAAGCGCCTGCCTGCCGGACAGGGACCACTGCCAGGTGGGTTCCCTGCTTTTGCCTGCCCCCCCCCCCCCCCCCGAGTCTCAGGCCAGAGGGAAAAGGATCCCGGATCTCCTCTGGCAACCACCCTCCTCCCCTCCCCTCCCCTCCTGCCCTTCCTCACCTGCTCCAAGCCGTCGTCATCGGCCATGCGCCTGGAGTCTCCGTTGCCGTGGATGGGGATCTCCATGGTGGCTGCCTTGCTCATGGACCCTTCGCTCATGCTTGGTGCCTGCGGGGGAGAAGGGGGCTGTCTCAGCTGCTCGCCCGCCCCCCCTTCCGCGGACAACACCGCGACGGCTCCCGGGGGCTCAGCCCGGGCCAGGGGCGGTGCTGCGGCCTCCTGGAGAGCCCCGGGGGAAGGGACCGGCGGACCAGGGCGCCTCCCTACCGCACGCCCCGGCACGCCGGCCGGGGAAAGGCTGGTGACGGAGGGGTCTCTCGCCGCCCTCCCCTCCACGACGCCCGCGGGCGCCCCGCGAGAGGACCGCGGTCCCCGGCAAGGAGCGGCCTCGCCGGGCGCCCGCAGCGCCGGTCGGCCGGGGAACAGCGGGGCCGGACGAGGCCGCCTTCGGGGCCAGGATCCGGCCCGCCCGGAGCCACGACCGCTGTCCCTTCCGCCCCAGGAGACCGCGCCGCGGGCACCGCCCCCGCCCGCCACCCGGGCCTGGCCCAGGGAGGAGCCGAGGGAGCCGCTCACCCGTTGCGGGCCGGCCCCGGAGGCTCCGGCGTCGGTCGGGCGCGCGTCGGCCCCAGCGCAGGCACACCGGAAGCGACGTCGGCGCGGCGGAAGTGGCGTCACGGGGAGCAGAGGTGAGCGCACCCAGCTCGCATGGAGGACCCCACGCTGGAGACGCAGCAGCTCCGCAGTGTGAGCGATTTCCCCCCCCCGCCCCTGCTCGCCCCCTCCTCCTGCCCCCCCTGCGGGCGGGCGGCTGAGGCCTCGTTCTCGTTGCAGCTGCGGGACTTCCTGCTGGTCTACAACCGGATGACGGAGCTCTGCTTCCAGCGGTGCGTGGCCGACCTGAACTACCGCGCCCTGACCCGCCAGGAGGTGAGGCCGGGGTGGGGGCGGGCGGGGTCCGGTTCGGGGGTGGGGCGGGAGCGAGCGAGCCCCTCCCGCCCGTCTCTTTCTCTCCCTCTCTCTTCTGCCGGCAGGAGGCCTGCCTGGACGGCTGCGCCGGGAAGCTGGTGCGCTCCAACCACCGCCTGATGGCCGCCTACGTGCAGCTGATGCCTTCCCTGGTCCAGCGCCGCATCGCCGACTACGAGGCCGCCGGGAGCCCTCCCGCCGCTCTCCCGCCGCCCGCCTCCTCTTGACCCGCCTGCTCCGCCTCCGCGATGCCTGCTCTGGGAGGGGCGCAGGTCTCCTTCGAGCGACGGCCTCGCCTGCGGGGGGGACGCTCCTTCCCTTCGGAAGAATGTGCGTTTGCCGAGGCAGGGTCGGGCCCGGGCCCATGCCCGTGAGACCCAGCCTTCGAAGCTCTCTGCTCGCCCCCACCGCTGTTTACCAGAGGCGGCTTCTCACTTTCCCAAGCGGAGGTGGAGGGAAGAGCCTAAAACGCTCCTACCTGAAGGATCCTGGTCAAGGACCATGCCTGGCCGTGCACAGGGTGCTTGAAGGGGACTCCGACAATCAAGAGTTGGTGCCGGTGCGATCGGTTGTCCTAAAGGGTGCCGAGGTTGGCCTTGCTTCTCCAAAATGGCCCCAGGAAGTTCCTGTTACTTGAAGTTCCTGTTACCTGAGCCTGCGTTGTTGCTGCTCCATTGCACAGCTGAGCATTATGCTTAATTGGTTATGCTTAAGTGACCATTAAGCAGGCCTGGCCTGCCTTCAGCCACAGCATCAGGTTCACCCCCCCCAGGCCAAAGAGCTCCACAGTGGCCCCGGGGATCCAGAAAGGTGAGGGGCTCCCTTCTTTTAGATCTGTTAAAGCAGAGGCTTTCGCAGCAGGTAGCCTGAAAAGATCTAGGGAAAGAGACCTGTTAATGTAATCATGTTCAGCCTCTGGGAACCCTGTTTGGACAACGTGGCTTCCAGTAATCACATAATTTCTGGGGCAATGATGCAAAAGTGGCTTGCCATTGCGTTTTTCTCATCTGTTCTAATGGCAAGGCCTGGGTTAACAAGACACAATTGGTTGGATTGGATTTTTTTATTACGTTAAATTCAGTAACAATTACATCACTTTCAGGGTATATATTGTAATTGGAATTCTACAGCAATTACACAGTCTTGTTCTTTGGATTGTATTAAATGATGAAAGAGAAACGATACAGCTTATGAGTCTAGTAATTAATCTGATTTGGCAAAAACTTCATGCTTTGTGTATAAACATTGACCAGTCATGGGATTTATCCCTTGAGATCAGCACCAGGCTTATACAGAACAGCAACACATCTTGGTTACATCTTTATGGATGGCTAGGGGGATCCATCTGTGGGGTATCTGGGATGCACACTCCAGAGTTTTACTCTTCTACAGGTCATGAGGGAACCATGCAAGACAAACTTTATTGTACTTTTGCCAGTTTAGACAAAACAATCTGAACATGCTTCTACTGTGGAACATTGCATGAATATAAAGGTGGGTAGCTAAATGCAGCAAGAATCCCCAGGTGAGGCAAGGTGGGGTGAGGTCAATTCAGTGTTTTGATCTATGTATGGAAAATTGGAATGTGAATTCTGGCATCCATTGTCTAGTTTTGAAATAATCACCAGCCAAAACTTCCAAGAGAAAACAGTGGCAATTTTATTCTTCACTTTCAAAAGAGGGTGGGGACACACACACAGAGGTACAGCAGACACACTAAAAGCCTCAGTCTATTGCTGTTACAAATTTACCTCCCATCTTTTCCTCACTGGCTTAGTAATCCTGTCACTACTTATCCAATGTGTCTAAAATGAGCACATTATCTCTGGCCCTGATTACATGTCCCACTACTCTTAATTCTATCCCCCCTGCCCTTACTTGTGAGTTTCCTTTCATAGTCCCAATGTGTTTGGGGGGGGGGGGGGGATGGGGGGCACCGAGTTTTTTTGGGGGGGGGGGGGGGGCACCAGTGGCGGCCCAAGCTCTCTGCCAGTGGAAACAGAGCTCCGTTTTCACTGGCAGAGGCACCACGGGCAGTCCTTCGCTGTTTCCAGGGCAGCCCCGTGGGCCAGATGTGACCCACGAGCCTTGAGTTGGACACCTCTGCTCTGGAGTAACATGTAATTCTCAAGCTTCAGCCTAGCTCATGAGATTAGAAACACAATGTCCTCGAATTCGGCAAGAACAATCGGCCCTTCCCCATATTTGCGATGTCCCGTTGGAGATACACATGTATTTTTCTGGATGGGATGTTTGACAGGGAAAACGGAATGCATCGGTCAGATCTGTGCACTGCTCTCATCTGGTGGGTGGGATACAAGTCGTAGCCAAACATCTGGATTTGAAAGGGAAACCCCCAAAGTCGTCGCCCTCCTGGGACGTGCCTCGTTCTGCCTGCCGGGGGCGCGCGGGAGCGGAGGACGGGCCGTTGGGGCTCCTAGCGACGCCGCGCGCGCCCCTAGCAACGCGGACCCGGCCGCCATGGCGCCGCCCGTTGCTCAGCCGCCTGTCCCGGGGCTCCCCGACGCGCGGCCCTCGCAGCCCGGCGGAGCCTTCCCGAGGCAGCCGGACCCGGCCTGGGCGCGCTCCCTCCGGCGGCGCCTGGCCACGCAGCTGCGGGAGGCGGGCCACGCGGAGCCGCGGGAAGTGGAGGCGCTGCTGGCCGAGCTGCTGGCCGTGTGCCGCGCGGTCCTGCGGGGCGGCGAGCGGCGCGCCTGGCAGCGGCTGCTACTGGCTCTACAGCTCTGCGCGCCGTTCCGCGGGCTCCTCTCCGGGCGCGCCCCGCTACCCGCCTACCTGCGCGCCCTGCGCTACCAGGCCTGCGGGAGCCGCGCGCTGCTGGCCGACCTGGGCCTGTTGGGAGCGCTGCGGAGGGCCTTCCCCCGCGAGTGCGCGCCGTTGCGGGATGTTCCCGAGGGGCCCTGGGCCCTGGCCCTGGCCGCCGAGGCCCGGCGCCTGCCCGCCGGCCCGGCGCCGGCCTTCGCCGGGCTACCCTGCCCATTCCGCGCTGACTGGGGCGGCCGCGCCGCCGGCTTGCCGCGCCCGCGCCCCGTCTCCCTGCCGGAGTTGCAGCGCTGCGTGGGGCCGGTGGGCGGCCGGCTGGCCCTCCGGGAAGCCCCCTGGGAGGGAGGGCTGGGCATGCTAGCCCTGGCCCTGGCCGCCGCCCTGCCCGTGGACTTCGCCTGCGCCGCCTGGTGAGCCCCGCCGGAGGGAGGGAGGGCGGGAGAGGAGGAGGGCCGCCTGGGCCGCTGACCCGGCTCCCACTCCTGTCACAGCCCCTCTCTGGAGTCCCCCGCGGTCTCCAGCCGCGCACCGGCCCTCGCCCACCCAGCCGCGGCGGACAGGCAGGCCCCGATGAGCGGGCTCCAGGTAGCCGAAGCCCTCTCCGGGAGGTACCACGCGGGGGAGATCCGGTTCTTCTACCTGAACACGGCCCCGAACCGCCATTTCAGGTACCGCGTGGCGCCCGGGGCTCCTCGGCCTCTTGCGCGTGCTGCGGGCGGGAGGAGCTCTGGCAGCCCCCGCTCGCCGGGCTTCTGCTCCCCAGGCGCAGGGCACCTTGCAAGAGAGCCGCCGGTCGCGCTCCCGGCGGAGATGCTGGGGACGCGCGTGATGGGCTCGTGTCGGCGGCCGGCTGGGCAAGCCCTTCGTGCCGGGCAGGAGCCTCTTGGCCTGCAGCCTTTTTCCTGCCGGGGCTGGGAAAGGCCTGGTTTCCTCTATGGCGTTCTTCCTCCCTCCCTCCCTGGCTGCAGGCCTTACGACCTAGTGACCGTTCCAGGGTACCTGATCAAGCCCCAGCACTACGTATTCTCACCCTTCGGGGTGCTGTGCGTGCATCCCGATGAGAGCTCCGAGGCACTTTCCTTGGGCGAGTGGCATCGGGAGGCCAGGCTGTGGCAGCTGATGCAGTACATTCCCTTCCTCCGCCTTTTCTTGGTCCGCAAAGCCTTCACTCGGTAGGAGGCCTGGGGGAGGAGGAGGTGCCCCTCCTGCCCTGTCTGCTGCCCTGTGGAGAGTTGCTTGGAGGAATGTAGCTCAGCCTTCCTTCAGCTGGTACTTCTCTCCCCCCCACCCCCAGGTGGTACTTTAATGTCAAACATTTGCAATACTTGAAGCTCCGGGAGAAGCTGAGCCTCCAGTTGCTTCAAGCAGTGCCCCATTTTGGAGCAGCGCTTCTTCACATATCCAGGTTGGGATGCTGAGAAGGCTGTGTGGGGGTCCCACCGCAAGGGTTCTTTCTCTGCCTTCCTCTCATTTGCGGCTTCTGCTGAGGTTTCCCTCTTTCCTGTCTAGGCTCTTGCAGGAATTGGAAGCCGTTCACTGGCTGCCAACGGGCCCCAGCAGGTGTTACAACTTCGTGGAACTCAAGCGGTCCCTGGCCCAGATAAACAGCAATGCAGACGGGTTCCTTCACAGGTTCCTCTGCCTCTGCACCTTCATCTTGGAGCTGGTGAGCCTCGGCCTGAGTGGGATAGGAGCTCTTGCAAGGGGGAGGAGGGAGTGTTTGCAGGGCAGGGGTGAGAAATTTGCAAGAACCAAGAAAATAAATCATTTTAACTATTGTCATATTTCACATTAGAGATGCAGCCTGTCAGTGGTTGTGAGCTGATGTAGGGAGCATATTTCAGCAAGGCAATTTAATTTATTTACTTGATTAGGTTTGTAATAATCACACACGCTGCAAGACTCCAGGAAAATAAGAATGGAAAAGCAGTCCCCGCTAAATGACAAGACAGCGCACCTTATGCAGCTCCCTAGGTTTATTTGTTCTTAAGCCCTGTCCCATGCACAACTTTTCCTTTCCTGTATTGCCAAACTATTCCTTGATCAGAGGTTAAAGTGCAACCAGCGGCTTCTACAAGTGAGAGGTTTACCTCCCAACATGTTTGCAAGCTTCCATCTTAAATCAGATCGCAAAGTCATTTTTGTAGAGGTCCATTGTGGAGCAGGCAGTGTTCTATTCTGCCCAATTTTTCTTCCACCTGTTGGGTTTTCTGAAGTTGAGAGAAGCCTTGGAAGAAAGTGGCCATTCAGCGGTTGATTAATGATACGGGCAGGCTCCTATGTTTAACTATTGCAGGTATCCTTGCTGCTGTCTGAGCTTCTTGTTGCCTGCAGACATTTCATTACCCAAATAAATCACATAATCACAATAGCAAGTGTGGGTTTTGCTCCCTGTTCACTGTTTGCCCAGCCAGTGTTGGAGGGCATATGGGTTTCTCCTGGTAGTGCCTTGATGAAAGATTGCTTTCTGCTTGATCGTTTGTCTGGTGTGTTTAGAACCCTGCTTCTTCTGGGATAGGCTGCTGGAGAAGTTTGTGTTCTTTTTGTCTCCTTCCTAGCTTTTTAATTGTCTCTTTTGAATGGTGTGTAAACGCGGGTTTATCTTCACCTCGGCAGACTCGGTCTGCAACATTGGAAGAGTTTCAGACCGGATCTACGGTGGTAATGAACAACCCCTGACCTAGTATTCCTGTACCCAGGATTCTCAGCGGGTTCTGCTGTTTTGGGTGTAATGCTGGCAGGTGCGGGATGACACCTACAAGATGGTCCATGAGCTGCAGATGGAAGTGCAGGGCTACAAGTTATACATCACCAAAGAGTCCCCGTACCAGCAGCGGCTGCAGTTCGAGAGGCTGCAGTGCCGCTTGCGAGAGGCAGAGTCCTGGCTGCAGAAGCTGGGTGTCCTGGCTGTGCTGGTGAACTTCCTCGTTTGCCAGACCCTCATCTCGGTGATGCACGAGGAAAGCTCCACCTTCGTCAATTGTACCATGCAGGTCTGCCTCAAGGAAGGGGACACTGAAGGGAGAAGGCCCCCATTTGGGCTGTGCGGGGGTGGGTGGGGGGAGAGATGGAGTGAAACCTCCAGGGAAGCTCCACTCTTTGGCTTCCAGGACTGAAGAGCATCTGCATTCTCTCCTGCCTTTTGACCTCTTCCCTTGCAGGCCGATGGCTCCACCCGGAAAGCCGTCCTCCGGGTGCAGCTGGTGTTCAGTGCGGACAATCAGCTCGTGGTCTTTCCCTCCAGTGGGGAGCTGGAAGACTGCCTGCTGGGGGCTCTGCGAACCATGGTGGAGACAGTCCTGGAGGTGGGCTAGAGGGGTCCTTGTCTTTCTGGCACAGCATCTCCCACATGTGCCCCCGGTCACCAAGTGGGGTGGCCCATGAGGGGTGTCGGGGTGGGGCTGAGAATTCTGATGTGAACCGGCTGCCGCTTACAACTTCCCTGGCTTTCTGTGCCCTACAGACCACACGGGTTAAAAGCAAGAAGGCAGAAGCTCAAGCAGGCCCCAGAACCGGGACACCTGAAGCAGAGCACCCAGCCTCCCAAGCAGGTGGGGAGCCAAAGAGCCTGTGGGAAGATGGCTTGGGGGTAGGGAGGGAGGCCTTTTGCTTGGTGGCGCAAAAAGGGCTGTGTCCTTTTCAGCTTGGCAGAGATGAGGGTGCTTACTCTCCTGGGTTGGCTTGATCCTCCTGTGCCTCTGTGTCAATCCTTTTTCCAATCCACCATAGTTTTAAGGTTTCCTTTTAACTGCCTTGCACAAAATGTGCCTTTTTAACAAATTGCACTTTGGCCCTTCCTTTCTCTTCTCAAAGCTGGAGACCCCGTGACCGGCCCAGCCAGTGGGCATGACCAGATCTCTAAGTTGCGTGAGCAGCTGCAGCAGATGTCTGTGACGGTGCTGTGCAGTGATAAAGCTCAGCTGGTCCATCGTTTGGACCTGAAGGCCTGCATTGGGCTGCAGGTGGTGGGCCACCGGCTGCGGGCCGAGTACCCTTTGCTGTCTCGTGAGCAGCTGGAGACCGACCTGCACTCAGACAGCATCATCCAGAAGGCCATGGCTAAATTGCGGGACCTCTTCATGGTGAGTCTAGTCCAAGGGCCTCCCCTACTCCCTTAGCCAAATTTGGCAATGTTTCCCTACAACCACCTGAGAAACTTGGGAGCTTAACAAGTTGAAGGGATAGGACTGTTGGGTGATTCCACTTCCCAGCCACCTCCGGCAGGGAAGGCAGCCTAAAACAGCCAGCCCCCTGTAAAGGGAAGGCCTGGAGATTCGGAGAGCTATGAGAAGCAGAAGAGGCTGTGCCTATTCAGAAGCGGCTGCATTGGGCACTTCGTCAGGTTCTGAGCCCACAAGAGAAGTGAAAGGATGGGACCCAGCAGGACGGTTGGTTCTGAAGGGCAGAGGAGGGGCAGATGTGTCCCAAAGAGAACGAGCGGGGGGGCTCCTGACCAGAGGGGTACCCTCTGCTGTGGAGCATCAGATACTGACTGGCCCACTGGCTCACGAGGAGGACTGGCTGCCCAGAACACAGCAAGCCTGCTGGCAGTTACTACAAATTTGGCTCAGGTGCCCCTCCTCAGTTCTGGCAGCCCAGGGAGGCAGACTAGAAAGGCAGGGAAGTGAAAAATGGGCTCTGTTGATTGTGTCTGTGGGAGAAACATTTGCTTTCTGGGGCTAAGAATTGTAGAGTTTGAAGAGAGTGCTGGCCCTGCTCCCTCGACACCCAAAGCAGTCAAATAGGAAGTAAAGGAGGAGGAAGAGGTATCCCTTCACGAGGGAGGCACAACCAGGACTACTAGCTCTGTGTACAAATGGCCACGTGGGTAGTGTGTGTCCAGGTACCAAGCAACAGTTACCTAAGAGTTTTCCTCGGTCAACTAGGCAGCCAACTGGATGCCTTCTTGGTAGGGAGTCTCCAGGTATCTGCAGTCCCCACTTCCTCCTCTTTGGAGCCCCAGGAGGAGTCCTTTGTCGAGCCTGTCCAGGGGTCTTCCTCAGGGCATGAGGCTTGTGGCAGCTGCTATTCATCCAGGGGTCTAGGATGAAGGTGATAAAAACAATATCAGTGGGGACACCTTTCCTGAAGCTCCATGAATGGGAAGTCTTCTTGGCAAGTTTGGGCCTGTGTCATGAAGGATTTCCTTGTCCTCTCAGCTTCTTTGGCTTCTCGGCCCAGCGTCCCTCAGGAAACCTTTCTTCATGGGTCTGCTCCAAGATGGTCTTGCCTTCCCTGAGAAGCTAGGGGGCTTTCCACTTTTTCTCGAAGGAGGCTGCCAGGTGCAGTGCAGTCCATTATCCTCAGGGAGGCACCACCCCTGCAGGCCGTGGGAGGGGTCCCTCTGTAAAGCACAGCCCAGAAGCAGCTCCTCTGAGGAACTCTCCTCCTGTGGAGGCCCTGACCTGCGCACACCTGTGAGACAAGCATGTTTGAGCAGGGAGGGCCCAGTCTCCGCTCTCTGTCTAAGTGATCTTTCCGTAGGCTTCCTTTGGGGATCGACGTTTTGACTTTCCTTCTGAGCACTGGGCTACATGTGTCATGAGTTAAGTACAGAAGGTATAATAAATCCAGTTTGGTTTGCCTCTGCACAAATAAAAGCACAGTTTGAAGAAGATCTGAAACAAAGCATAAGTGGGAGTAAGTGAGTTTGAAATAGAATTAGGCAAAGAAGACAAACATAATCACAAGAATTTATTAATGGCTGTTAAAATATGGCACGGAAGCTGACAAAGAGTGTAACATTAGACGGATACTAAATTTTGGGCACGGTATTGGCATGGATATTTGGGGGGAAAGCGTGGACTGCAATATTGAATTTACTCTGTATGATAATTTAAGAGAAATGTTAAATGGTGCAAAGATGATATTTGATACCTTTCAAACTTCCAAAATGTACAGAAATTTTTCAAGTGAATGTTGGAAGTGTAAAAAGAGGATGGGACCTATTAACCTGTGTGATGAAATGGCTAGAAAATTTAGGTGGGTGACTCACCAGATATTGGTGAAAATAATAGGAATCCTTTTTCAGATGAAACCAGAACTGCTTATACAAGGATTACAGGATTTATAGAAGAAGAATTGTGTAAAAAGCAAAGTGTGTCTTATTGTTGTCTATGACGACAAGAGTATTATATGTGTAGAAATGGGGAGGTGGGAAAGTTTCAGACATTGACTGGATGTTTAATATTATGGACACAGCTGAGAGGACAAAGGTACAAGTCTAACGAGAAAGAAATATGGAGCCAGCTTATGCATTATATTTAAGAATGGAGAAAAATAGCTTGACGATGAAGGGTTTTGTTCATTAAATAAGGAAAATTTTCAATAGAAAATTTTCAAATAATTTCAATTATTTTTCAATAATTGAAAAATTTTCAATTAATACAACAGTATAAAAGAATAAAAAATGGTTAATGGATTTGTGAGGAAAGTGAAGGGCAGAAGTGGGTGATAGATGTTAGTTTTAAGTTAGATGCTTACTTTTGCATTTGCGGGTTTATGTTTCTGTATAGTTTAATGAACTGTTTCCACATGTTTGTTTTATGTGTAGAATTTGAGTACGTATAGTATATTCACACCACAGGCTTAACCGGATTAATATAAGCTTGGTGGCAGAATTGGCCCAGATGGTTTGTTTTTGTATCGCTGACTATGTTCTGTGCACCCAGCCTGCTAGGTTAGTTTGGTTCAGGATATTGTTCAAAAAAAAAACCCCTCCCCAAAAGAATTGAGCCCAGGAACTGAGGGACACGCCTGGCTCCGGCTTTGGCATGCCAGGATGCCTTCCTTCCTTCCCCACTGAACAACACCCCCCCCCCCCGGGCCTCCTTCCGCCAGGAGAGCCTCTGTCACCTGAAGAGCCTGGCCGAGTGCTCCGTCTTCCCACAGGCTGGGCTGGCAGAGACGCAGCTGCTCTGCCGAGAGTATTCTTGGCTGGGCCAGATCTACCAGTACGTGCACAGCTGGAGCGACAGCCAGCTGGAGAGCATGAGAGGCTTGCCAGCAGAAGAGTACGTGAATCAGATCCTCAAGTTGCGCACCTGGGTGGTCCAGGTGCAGAAGGTGCCCCAAGTGGTCATCACCTTCAACCGCCTCTTCCTGGTGGACTGCGGCGGCATTCTTCAGGACATCCGTATGTGTTTCCTGGGGCGAGAAGAGGGAAAGGGCCTCTGGTGCTGCCGGCACCCCTGAAGCCTGCCCTGCTCTCTCCCCAGTGCCCCCCCTGGCCTCCATCGACGAAGACATCTTGACCCTCCTGCTGAGCGAGACCACCAAGCGCAGCGAGCAGTTCATTGCTGAGTTGGCCTCTGTCCTGCAGCTGTACATGAACGTTGGCACCGACATCTTCACCATTGCCAAGTGCTCGCAGAAGGTAGGCGCCTCTTCCGGCAGGGGAGGCCTGTTTTCTGAGCAGGCATGTCAGAGATCTTCCCTTCCCACACGGGGCTCTCGTGCGCAAGGGCCTTCCCTGGAATGGTCTTGCTAGCCTGAGGAATTGAGGGCATTGTACCAACCAAGCTAAGACAGAGTGGAGAGTTGGATGGGTTGTGTTTGTGATCTTGGGCTCTGGAGAGATGCCGATTTGAATGTGAGGGTGAGTTGAGGTTGTCTGGGTGGGATGCTAGTGGAGGGCCTTGGCTGGGTCTGAACTCTGTATCTGTGTGTATGAATAAAATTAGCCTAGGAGAATTCTTGAAGAATCCTTGCTATATCTTTACTGATTTATTTTACAAAGCGTGTGCATATGTGCACACCCATCCACACCCACACATATATGTATTGAGTTTTATACAAAATGCATATGAGGAATGCCATTATTTCTTGGTAGGTCTCCATTAGCAGCAGGGACAAGCATTTTGGTCTAGTGCTGAAAGTCCTAGGCTAGAAAGGAGGAGGTGGCGAGTTCACTTTAGCCATGAAAGCCAACTGGGTGACCTTGGGCCAGCCCCTCTCTCAGCCCAACCCACCTCAGAGGGTGGTTGTTGTGGAGAACATAAAAAGAGGAGAGTGTTGGATGTGTTCACCACCTTGAGTTACTTGTAAAAATAATACAAAGATATAAATAATTGAATAAATAAATAAAAAATAGATATGTTTGCCATCTTCAGTTTACAAAAAAATAAACAAATTAGTATCCAGCATCTGTGAAGAACTCATTCTTATGACACACGTAACCTCAGATCCCACTCAGGTTATTGGAGCAGAATCCTGGAGGCCTTCCTGGGCTGGAAGAGACCTTGGGGGCCCTCCTGTCTGACCCCCTCTCTCGGGGCGGAATCCTTGGGGCCAGGGAAAAGGCTCCCCCATGTCTGCAAAAGCCCCTTTTCTCTTTGAGTCGGTGCTGCCATGATATGGGGGTTGGGGGGGAGGCAGACGGTTGCACTGCTTCAGAGCTCTCCCACTTGAGGGTTAACCAGGAGAGCCATTCAGGTGGCCCCAAGGGCACAGGTAAACCTGCAAGTGCTTCAAGGACCCTCTCAAAGGGTCCAGTTCTCTGCAAGGAATATGAATCCTTCCATTTCCCACCATCCTGTCAGAGCTGAAGAAGCTTCTTCGAAGGAAAAAAACAAGAAAGTCCTGAAAATGGATGGCTGAGAATCTCTACCAACATCAGTCAGGTCTGGGTAATCTGAAGGAGAGGAGACCTGATAACATATCTTAAAGGAACCTGGACAACAGGGTAGATTGTGAGCAAGGAACAATGAGTTCAGAGTAGAAGGAAGCAAATCCAGAACTAACTTTCTGATGTTATGAATGACTCCAGAATGGAATGGGCTGCCTTGGGAGGCATGGAGTCTCTCTAGCCAGGTGCCCTCAAGAGGTCAGAGGTCCATCTGCAGGGGATTCTGGCCCTGGGCTGGGGTGGGACGGTCTGCCCTTGGATTCTGTGGTCCACTTCGTTCTTACTCACCTCTCAAGCCCCCAGGCTAAGCCGCTGGTAACCTTGAGAGACAACCGCCTGAGGATTCCTCCTGATGTACACAAATAGGAAAATCCCCTTGAGGCTTGGGCTGAGGGATCTTTTAGGGAAGCCCCGGGGCAGGTGGCTCTACTCTGGACCTGGGAGCCCAGATCCCACACCTGGGGCGATTTTGCCTTATGCTGCTTCTCCTGGTTTTTCTCTGCTAAACTCTCTGTTGCAGGCCCCATAGGCCATCCTGAAATCAGACTGGGAAATTCATCATAAGATTTGGGGTGGAATTGGGGACGGGGATGAATGTCCAACCCACGAGGGCTGCAGCAAAAGAGGGGCAGAGTCTAAATGGCTTAAATTTGTGGAATCGGAATGTCAAACTCTTGGCCAAACTCTGGGAGTAGTTGCGAGTTGTGGTTTTGGTTTATTCCTCCGCAGCTGGAGCACTACCAAGGCCAGATGGTTGAGCTGCAGGAATACGTGGACTATGTGCGCGCCCTCAATGACGTCATCCAGCAGTGCTATCGCCCTCTGAGCCCCAGTGAAGAAAGTCTGGAAAACATGGTAAGGTCTCCTCCTAAACCCTAGTAGAACCATCCCTTTGGGCAACCGGAAAGGGAAGAGCTTGCCGGAACAAAGGAAAGTCGTGTTTTTCAAGAGGTGCTCTCTGGCTCCCAGGGGTCAGCTAAAGATGAAGAGGTCAGAGTGGAGGCTCACTGGCCCTTCTTCACACACACACCTGAACTCTCCCTGGCTCCTTGGTCTTCCCCTTCAGGGCAGAACATGTGGGGGGCCTGAGAGAGAGCCAGAAGCTTGTTTCCTTCTCCGGGAGGGGGAGGGGCTCTTCTTTTGCAGCAAGGTGCGAGACCCTTCAGCCTCCCCTGTGGGCTCCATCCTTCTTGCGGGGGTGACAGCTGCTGTCCCCTCCTCTTCCTTGCTCCTTGAGCCCTTTAGGGCCTGAGCCTTCTCTCCGTCCTAGCTCTTGGACACTTGGGATGCCTTCGTGTACCAGCAGCGGGAGGTCTCTGACTTCATTGTTTCACGCCGCCTAAGCATCATTGAGGAGCTCAGCAGCTCCCTCCAGGACGCGACTCGGGAGCTCCAGGAGCTGCTGACCATGGTTACTTTAGGCCGCTTCCAGGACCCGGCCCAGAACCCTCGTGTCATGGAGGACGAGCTGATCCGGCTCCTGCAGCGCTTCCAGGCTTTGGTGGGACGTGTCACGGACCTCTGCCACTCGCAGCGGATTCTGACAGGTGGGGGAGCTGCCATCCCAGTCCTGCCAGGATGGGGGGGAGGGGGTTCACCTGCATGTCACAGGTGAGTCAGGGGTTTTCTGATGCCTTTTGCAGGGGGGCGCATGGACCTCTCTCTCCTCACCAGGCAGCAAGAGGTCATCGAGATTCACATCCGCATCTGGCAGCTGTTCCGCATCGTCTCTGAGCAGATCAAGGAGTGGAAGTGCTTGGCCTTTGTCAAGGTGAAGGTGGAGGCGGATATGCAGTTGGCCAGAGTCCGTTAGGCCCCTTCTCAGCATGGCTCCTCACTCACCCCCGCCCTTTGACATCCCCAGTGCCAGCTCCCCTCTGGCAGTGACATCTGAGGTCCTTTAGAGCCGGGATGCCATTCCAGGCAAGAAATCACTTTATTTGGACAAACTGTGTTTATCACTTGCCCACCCAGTTGCATCAGGGAACTTGGCTAGGCCAAGAAGAGTCAGGAAATCAGCTTTGGCATCTCAGCCTGATGGACTTGCCCCCTCCCCCTCTCCTCCAATTTCCCTGCTTGCAGTTCAGCAGTCCTCTGGCCCTGGAGAAGATGGAGGAGTGGCAGAAGGAGGGGTCCATCCTGGAGGATTCCCTGCCCAGCCATCACCCTGTCATGCAGGCTTGCCTCTCAGCCATTGCCAACTTCCAGAAGTACCTGCCTTTGCTCCTGAAGCTCGGCAGCCACTTCCTTAAGCTCAGCTGCTGGAAGGAGATCTTCGCTGGTGAGGGGCCAGCAAGGCCGGCCTTGGAGTGCTGGGAAGGGACCAAAGCGGCGCTCGGAGGAGCTCAACTGCACCCTGCAGGATGGCTCTGGGCGAGTGGCTGAATTGGGGGGGGTTGGCAGGGAAGATGCCAGGCCAGAGAGGGCAGACAGCTGATTTTGGGTGTCCTCTTTTTTTTTCAGTCATGGGTGCCAAGTGCCCAATGAATATGCAGTTCACTCTGGGCCAGCTCCTTTCCTACCCATTGCTGGAATACAGCGATGCCATCTTCAGGGTGAGTGGCGTGACACATGACTGGCCAGGGGAAGCCGCTTCCTCCTGCTGGGCAGGACTGGGATAAAGCCGCCCTCTCCCTTGGCCACCAGGTCTATGCCCATGAGAAAAGCCGTCATTACGCCAGAGACACACTCCTGCGTCTCCAGAGGGCCTGGGCAGAGAAGCAGTTCCGCCTCGTCAATTTCATCCTCAACGTGCCCTACCAGGAACCGCAGCCGGAACGCTTCCGGCGACCAACTAGTGGCCGCCACCGCGCAACCAAGCTTGAATACATCTCCAAGGATAGTGGCACCTTTGTGCTGTCAGGTGAGGCCCTGAATGATGCCGAAGTGTTTGGGCTGAGCGTGGACCCGGGGAGCAGCAGCCAGCAAGGAGGAGGGGGCCCGTATCTATTTACCAGGGCCCTTTATGTCCTTCCGCTTGTCTCCCTCCTTTCTGGGAACAGGAAGTGGCCTTGAGGCCCACCGTCAGCTCCTTTTTTTCTGGTGGGAACCTTTCTCACCCTTACCCCTCACACAAAGTGGGAGAAGGGGAACATTGTACTTAGTTTGGGCCTTTCTCCTTGGGCTGCAGATACCACTGAATTGAAGGCTGCCGTGGAGCACAACATCTTGATCCTCCAGAACATGATCCTGTCTCCCTTCTCCTCTGACATCCTGGAAGAGGCCAAGAGCTGGGTGTCCACACTGCGCACTTTTGGTGAGGAGGCAGAAGAGAGGGGCACATTTTGAATCACAGGTCGAAGGTGACCATGGGGCACCCACCACCCCAAATCCCTTCCTCTTTGTGGGGTGGGGTGGGCGGAGAGAACCATGCTGGCCTGACTCAGAAGTTGCCGAGTAAGAAAGGCGAGGCCTCTTTGGACCTGGTTCCAGATGCCATGTGCGGTGAGAACCTGGCCAGTTGCACATCCAGGGATCAGGGTTAAAAGGCCTCGGGTGTTGTGTGACAAGTTGAGCCCCTTCCCTTTTTCTCCTCTTCATCTTTCTTTTTTATCCAGAATCCCTTCTTTATTCCTGGGTGAGTTTCCAACAGAAGTGGGTCTTCCTGAACATAGTTCTCTACGAGATGAATATCACCCTCCCCAGTGCAGAGCTAGTAAGTCAGGTTTGGCCCTGGAAGGATTGCCCCACTCCTTTCTGGGCCCATTTACTCACTGGTTCCACCCTCCTTTTCCATGCCCCCCGCAGGATTTTCGGTTCCAGCGACTGGATGCCCATTTCCGGGAGGTCATGCGGCTGACATGCAATGATCCCCTGGTGCTGTCCAGCGTCCAGTTGGGGCCAGGCTCCAGCCGGGACAGCCGCTTCATTGGGGCCGCACTGCAGGCAGCTTTCCTGGAGGGCTGTGCCGACCTGCAGGGTCTCATCCAGGCCCTGGACTATGTTCTGGAAGCCACCCGGATGGGCTTCCCCCGCCTCTTCTTCCTCAGCAACGAAGAACTGGTGGCCATGCTGTCTACCGCCAATGAAACTGCGGACGCCTCAGCTTGGTCCCAACGCTGCTTCCCTGGAGTGTGCCAACTGGACCTGCTCCTGCCCCCAACTTCGCAAAATGCCGATGCCATTTCTGCTGAGCTGCCCATGGTGCAGGTGGTCGGCCTGATAGGCGACCATGGCGAGAAGCTGAAGCTGTGTAGCTCAGTCCCCCTCGGCCGGAAAGTCACCCAGTGGCTCTGCATCCTGGAGCACCACATGAAGGAGTCCATCTTCAACCAACTGCAGGAGTGCGTGGCCCAGCGCCTGGCTCTCAGCCCGCAGCTGGATTTGGCCTTTGAGCGGTGCCCTGGCCCCACGGAACTGCCCCTGCACTTGGTGGCCGAGCGCTGGGCGGGGCTAGGCAACACCTTCCCGACCCAATGTGTGCTAGTGGCCGAGGAGGCGCTGTGGCGGGTGGCAGTGGAAGAAGCCTTCTTGAACCGGCGGCTGCGGAAGGGGCTGGAGCTCAGGCTCAGCCTGAAGCTGGAGGCCGTGGTGCACTACATCCGCAACTACCGCAGTGTCCACACCTGGAACCCAGAGCAGGACCCCCTGGGCATGTTGCTGGGGGCCCTGATCATCATCACCATTCAGCAACGTGATCTCACCTCCCAGTTGCTCAAACACAAGGAGGTCTCTGCCCACCACTTCGAGTGGGCCCGGCACCTCAAGTACAGCATCCAACTGCTGCCTGAGAAAGCCCGGGTGGTGGGGCTCCCTCCAAGTTGCTCCTGGGTGGGCAGCCCTCCTGGCTGCTGGGCCGAAGTCCTGGACAGACGCTTCCCTTATGACTATGAGTTTCTGGGCACTGGCTTGCAGCTGCTGGGCAGCCCCTCACTGGATAGGACCTTCCTGGGGCTGCTGCAAGCCTTGGAGGAGTTCTGCTGTGGGGGCCTGCTGGGCCGGCCAGACGTGGGCAAGTCTCACACCGTGCAGGGCTTGGCTCAGTTGCTGGGCCGCCACCTGGTCACGCTGCACTGCACCAGGCAAATGTCTGTTGGCTGCCTCTCCCGGCATCTTTGTGGGGCTGTGCATTCAGGGGCCCTGCTGCTGCTGGAGACAGTTGAGCGCCTGGAGCCAGCTGTGCTCTCTGCCTTCAGCCATCGCCTGGTGGACCTGCAGAGGATGTGCCTGAACTTGCAAGAGGGGGGCAGGGCGAACCCCTCTGCCCAGCCCTCAGTCGTCTTCTCCGCTGCCAGCCCAGGTTCGGAGAGCTCAGATAGTTCGGAGGAGGGCGAGGAGCAGCCCGTTGGTTTGCCAGAGCTGGGCACCGATGAGGCTGAGCCCTACCAGCCACGGGTGCTGGGAAACATCCTTTTTGGGGGGAGGCTGCTCCGTGTGCGGGAGACCTATGGCTGCGTGGTCACCCTGGAGTCCCTTCCGGAGCAGCTGCGCCTGGCCCTGCGCCCCTTAGCTGTGCAGCCCCCTGACCTCACGAGGCTTGCAGAAGTCATGTTGCTTGCGGCTGGCTTTCGAGAGGCCACACGCCTGGCAGAGAAACTGTGTGCTTTCCTGAAGTTGGAGAGGATGCTCCAGCCCAGGCCCCACTTGGGCAGCCTCACCCTCATCCGAAAGGTGATTGGGATGGCCATCGACATCTTGTTTGCTCCCACTCCACGGCAAGAGCCTTTGGCTTCCAGAGCCAAGCCCTCTCCTCGGACAGCCTTCTTCCTGGGTCTTGAAGAAGAGCCCGCTGTGGTGAAGGCTCTGTGCCACTCGCCTTTGCTCACTGGCCCCGAGGGCCCTCGGCTGCACAACGTGCGTGAGCTGCTCCACGAAGTCTTCCCCAGCACCGCCCTGCCCTCTTCCGAGCAGCTGCCCCTTCGGCTGCAGAGCGCCTTGGTGGCTCAGTTGCAGGAGGACAAGCTGCAGCCAGACCCAGACCTCCTCCTGGCTGCCAGCCAGCTTTCCCAGGCAATGCAGGGGGCCACCGGCATCCTCCTCCTGGGGCCCTCCGGAAGCGGCAAGACCACTGCCTGGCGAACCTTGTCCAAGGCCCAGAGTAGGCTGGCGGCCAGCGACGCCACACCGGGCATGCAGGGTTCGAGTGCCCGTGAGAAAGTGGCCTTCCGACCTGTAAGCACTGTCTGCTTGTGGCCCAATGCCCTGAGCATCTCTGAGTTTCTGGGCAGCCTGGAGGGCAGCCTCTGGCAGGACGGGGTCTTTTCCCGGATCCTGCAACAGGCAGCCACCTCAGCTGCAGTTTGTGGGACCGGTGAGGGCAGCTCCCAGCAGTGGCTGGTGCTGGATGGTGCTGCTTGCCAAGAATGGATGGAGCCCATCTCCTTGCTCTTCAGCTCCAGGCCTTTCTTCAGCTTGCCCAATGGGCAGAGGCTGCGGGCCCCCAAGAACCTCCGCTTCCTCTTTGAGATGTTGGATGCTTCAGAGGTGCCCCCCTCGGTCTGCACCCACTGCGCCCTGCTGCACCTGGAGGGCTCCCGGCTGTGGCAGGTGCTGCTCTCCTCTGCCTTTGCCCCTGCGCAGCACAAGTACAGCCTCTCCCTGGAGACCCTGGCCACGCTTCACGGCCTGGCCAAGGAGCTCTTCCCAGCCACCATGGCCTTCCTGCAGCAGCACTGCTGCCCGGCCCTGCTGCCCCACGCCCACCCCCTGCACCCGCTGGCCCAAGGGGTCCAGGAGACCACAGCCTTTGCCAGGATCTTCCAGGCGCTGCTCAAGCACTACATGCGCCACGACCAGCTCAAGCCCCGGCTGGCTGTCAAGGGGGCCACAGGTGAGGATGGCCTGCGGTGGAGCGGGACTCATAGGTGGGGAAAAAAGCGGCGGCTAGGGTGCTGCCCCTCCCCAAGGGTGACCCCCCACCTTCTCCCCTCCAGAAATCAGCTCCTGGACACCCACCAGCTTGATGGCTCACAGTCTGGATGAGGTCCCCGCCCAGCACCCCCTGCTGGCCCAGAGCATCTTTGTCTTTGCCTACATTTGGGGCTTTGGGAGCCACCTCCAGACCAGGTAGGGTCTGCTCTGCCACTTGCCGCCTTTTCCCCAGGAAGGAGAGTTCTGGGGGGGAGGGGGAGCCCAGGCAGAGAAGATGGAGGGAGGCTGGGAGAAGGGGAAAGGGCCTTGCTCGCACCAGGCCAGAGCTATTTTCTCAGGCTCACCCCCCCCCCACACACACACACACCCAGATTTTCCACTTGGTGGCATTGACAACACCCCCTGTCCTGCCCCAAGACCATCCATGGGCATCCATTCCCTCATGGGCCATTTGGTGCTACGGACAAACGGGGTTGAGGATGAGCTGGTTGGGGTAATTTGAGCTGATACAACAGCTCTTTATTTTTATTTTATCATTTTCCTTTTATGGAAACAACACAAATGTTCCTGAGCTGCTTTGCACACTGTTAAGATAAATTCAGAGCAGCTGAAAATAAGTTCATTTCCAGTATTAGTTTCCTAAAGGAGGACCCATTTAATGTATGTTTCTATATCAAGGAGTGAAGGGGCAGCTCAGGAGCCATGTCTGAGAAGGCCATGTTCCTTTGGAAACCCTCTGGGGCTCTTGGAAGACCCAGGTGGTGAGGCTGAGGAGCTGTTTTTATCCAGTGCAGCCAAAGGGAGGGCAAGCCGTCTGAATGGGACACGCTCCTGGCTGCTTGTCTCCTGCCCTGAGCGGCTTGGCTGAGCTTTTCCAAGGTGACACGTGTACATACACGTCAAACATCCAGAAATTCAGCTTTGAAATTCAGCTGCCAACACACATATACACACACACATACACACACACACACTCCTTGGAAAGCCACAAATGAGGCATGAAAGTACCAAGGTTCTGTGCCCATAGCTTACGTACTCTGTCATGGTCCCATCGGAGCCTGTTTCGGAGGGAGAGGCGTTGGGACCATGTCTGACAGGGATGGCACATCTCCCTTGGCATGTCTGGAGAGGCCAGGCTGAGGACGATGCCATCTCAGGCCCTTCATGCATTGGAGGAGAGGACGGGGAGCTGCCTGCCCTCACAGGCACAGGGGAGGATCAGCTGCCAGCAGGCAGTGGTGCTGATAGGCAGCACAGTCCCTCTGAGGAGGAACAGCTGCCTCCCCCCCCCCCTCGATCCAAGGGCACGGAGAGCAGAGCTTAGGCAAACCCAGAGAAAGGTCTACTCCAGGGAGATTCTCAACCATCCAGGTTGTGGCTTTAACCAAGGAGCTTTTCCAAGAGGCAGCTGGACTTTCTGGTTTTTCTTTCAAGACGTTTCACTTCTTATCCAAGAAGCTTCTACAGTCCTGACTGGATGGTGGGGAATGGAAGGTGTCAACTGTCCTGTTTGGCACATTCAACCAAAGAAACTCTCAGCTCTTTTAGATCACCAAGAGTAGAGCTTCATTGAAAGATCCATCTAGGTACAGCAGAAGCAAAGTCAGTTCTGGGATTGGAAGTGGAGGGGGATGGCCAAGCCAAATCAGGAGAAGGGCCTCTGAAACAGCTCAGTTTTGAAGAACTTTTGAGAAAGGAACCAACAGGCCAGCTGGCCTTCCAGAATGTGGGTACTACCCCAGAGGTGCCCTGCCTCCATACTTCAGGCCCCCAAACCTCTCTGTAACTCTGAGTGCCCACAGCCTCCCATGGATATATAATCCTGAGTTGCCAAATGATGCCTCCCAACAGCTTATGTGGCATTTTACAAAGCAGGGAGGAGGACCAGTCGCTGTGGCATCCGCACGTGTAGTGCGATGTTTAGACTCCAGAGGAAGAAGACAAAAAATACCCAAGAAGAACACCCCTGCCAGTGGAGTTGAACAGTCAATGTCATATCCCCGCCCACTTCCCCAGAAGAAAACCTGTAGGCATCTGGAGTAGGGTCTTCACCAAGCATTCTAGTGACAAGAAGAAAAACAGCTTGGCTGTCACAAAGAGGAAATGTCCACTGAGTGAAAAAGGGCATGTGGGTGGTGACTGGAGACTCACCTGCTGTTTGCACAGGGAACAAAGAGGAGGGAGAACTTGGGGGTCCTGGTGCACGAGAGCAAGTACAATATTGTAGCTATTACTGAAACTTAATGAGATGGAACCGATGACTGGACATAGTGCTAGAAGTTTATAAACTGTTCAAAAGAAACAGGCCCAACCAAAGAGGGGGAGGAGTTGCAATGCATGTAAAGAACTACCATATCTCTACAGAAACACACAATTCCAAGGATGAAAGCCATCTTGAAAGTATTTGGGTGAATATTAGGGAAAAAAGAAATGACATTGCTATAGGTGTGTACTAAAGGCCATCTAAGCAAGCAGAGGAAATAAATGGATTTTTTGCAAATCAGTTAACTGAAGTGTACAGGAAACCCACTACTGTGGTAATGAGGGACATTAACTACCCTGACATCAGCTGAGAAATAAACTCTGCAGGGAGTGGGAGATTGAACCGGTTTCTGACTATCTAGTTGACTGTCTTATTTCCCAAAAGGAGGAGAAAGGAACTAGAGGATCAGCTACACCAATCTGAATTCTTAATAATAAAGATGAAATTGTTGAGGGAGAGGAAGTTGTAGGAATTTTGGGGGAGAGGACCATGTTATACTAGAATTCACCATAATGTAGGCAGAGATAACTGAAGAAACTGAACTCAGACTATAAGAGAGCCAATTTCAGCAAGCTAACAGAGAGATTTGGAAGGATTCCCTAGATAAAAATGTTAAGAGGGGAAAACAATACAGAATGTTTGGGATACTCTGAAAAATTAAGAAAAAGAGATAATGAAGATCCAAACAAAGATAAAGCTGCAGAGAAAGAAAAACAAGACTCTAAATGAGACTCACATGGTTGCATAAAGAGCTCTGACAAACTGAGGAACAAAAAGTACAAGTATAAAAATTGGAAAGAGGGGCATATAACTAGAGCAGAATACCAGCAAATAGCCCAAAAATGCAAAAACAGAGTCAGGAAGGCTAAAACTTCCAACAAATGCCAAAAGTAACAACATTTCATTCAACATGTAAGGAGCAACAAGAATGACAAAGAAATAATCGGTCCACCAATAGAAGAAGAAGGCAAGAAGGTGGTGGGCAGCAGGGAGAAACCAGAACTACTTAATTCCTTCTTTGTCTTTACACAAAAGGAAAAAAATAGCCCAACGTATCAAAACCAACAGAATCATAATGCAGGTCAAAATAGGCAAGGAATTGATAAAAACACGACTTGCTTCAAGTCTCTGGAACCAGACAGTATATACCCCAGGGTTAGAAAATAGATATGGGCTTGGAAAATACACTCAAGATTCAGAAGGATTTTGACAGACCTGAGCACTAGGCCCGACCCAACAAGGTGCCTTTCATTGGTGAGAAAAATAAGGTCCTATGCCTTGAATCCAAGTGCATAGGTATAGAGTAGGAGGTATTTAGCTCAACAATAGTAACTGAGAGGGATGTAAGTGTCACTCTCTGCTTACATATAAGTCCACTGTGTGCTGTAGTAGCCACCAAAAAAGCCAACGCAGTCCTAGACTGCATCCATAGTGATACCATGAAGACCATGGGAAATCATAGTACTCATTTATACTGCACTGATTAAACCACACTTGGAACATTGCATCTACTTCTGGTCACCATGATTCAAAAGATATGCTGAGGCCCTAGAAAAAGCACAGAGAAGAGCAACAAAGACGATAAGGGGTCTGGAGAATAAATCATACAGTGAACAGCTAAGGGAATCCCCGTGGGTTTGTTTAGCCTAATGAAGAAAATGTTCAGGGGAGGCGGATAGCAGCCTTCCAATAATTGAAGGGCTGTCACAAAGAAGAGGGCATCAATTTATTCTCCAAAGCACCTGAGGGCAAGATGAGAAGCAACAGATGGAAGCTCATCAGAAGGAGATTCAACCTGGAAATGAGGAATTTCTGGACAGTAAGAACAATTAGTCAGTGGAACATAAGTTGCCTCCTGGAGTTGTGGGTGCTTCATTGATGGAGGCTTTTAAGAAAAGATTCAACATGTGTTTGTCTGGGGTGCTGTAGGGACTCTTTGTCTTGGAAAGCAGGTTGGACTAGAAGTCCTAGTTCCCTTCTAGCTCTTGGAATCTATGATTCTTCGTACTGATGGAATTTGCTGTCTGTCACAGTCTTCTCTGTTCTGGCTTTTTTGTCTGTCGCTGGCTTTGAGGCTTGGTCTTGTGCAGCCAGAATTAGCCCCGCGGTCTCTTTCTTCAGTTTTTCTGCTCTTGGCCATTGCCAGGTTTTGTTATCTGCTTTGCCTTTTGTCTTTTTATATACTGTGGTTGTGTAATACTTTGCCTTGCCTTGTCTCTATTCTTCATCTGGTTTCTTGTAGGCTAGTTTGATCTGTTTCTTCAGTGTGGTTGATGTTGTCAGTTTGAAGGACTCTTGGGTCCGGGCAGTGATTGTTTTCATTCAGATTCTTGATACTATTTCCATAGGATATTTGATTTTATTATTATTTAAAAGTTATTATAGTCATCCACTTCCATAGCTGGTAGTGGCTTACAACTACAACTACAAAACAATACAAGCCAACACAAACGTGCAGTTCACAGGCAGCCTGTGATAAAATAATAACAATAATCAGTGAAATCCAATCTGGGATCCACAAGCACATCAATGCCAGACTGGAGCTAAAACTAGGTCTTCAGTTTAGGTAGTGTATATTGGAGGGGGCTCTGCAGGTTGCTGGCTGACTGCTAACTGTCATGGACAACCAAAAGCCCGGGACAAACAGTGTGTCATCAAATGAGCTGCGCCGAAGGGCCTGGGACAGGGTCTGTGGCCAACTGGCCAGGGTGAAAAGCTAGGGGAGGGCCAGCCGAGGAGAAAAGAGGCGGGATGCTGGCAGAGAAGCAGGCACAGCCAAGAGTAGAAGGCAAAAAGTCATAGACCCTCGCTGAGAATCCAAAATAACTCCCAAACCACCCAGCAGTCTTGACAGTGAAGGGACTGCCCCATGCAGTCATTCCAGTCTTAGTTCTAGGTTTCCCAACTATCCCTGTAGATTCTGGCTTCATCCAGGAGAGAGCTGATAGAACCTCTGGCATCTGCCCAGCACTGCTGCTCAGCAGCCTTTCTGGCTGATCCTTGGGCGGACTTCTCACAGGTTCATCTCCTTTCAGTTTGCAAGAGAGTCTAAAAACACATCCACTTGCTTGACCAGATCTGATCAGTGCACAGGCAAAGCTGGGGGGCCCTGTGGCTATCTGGGCGGTGCTGGTGGCAACGGCAGTGGTTGTTTAGCCAGTTTGTCATTTGTCAAAATTGGCTCCCTTTTTTTGTTGTTTGAAGAAAGGGTCAGCGCACAGGGGCCCAGAATGAAGGACATGCGGTTGAAACGCTTTGGTCCAGAAGAGACACATGAGGTCCTTTGCCTGAAGGAGACACAGAAGATGGCCCTGCTGGGTGCTGGGTGCTGTTCAGGAAGTGGGAAACCCAGGCCCTTGAGGCAAGGGGCAGATGAAGGCTAAGAACGAGGGAGGGGAAAGGAGCCTTTTGGGGACCGTGGTTTACTTTGGGCTGCCCAACCTCCTCTCTCTCTTTGCATAGGTACTGGCCTCTCTTTGACCGCTTTGTCCGCAGGGCCCTCCGTAACAGCAGCTTGTCCATCCAACTCCCTGCAGCGGTTTCAGCTTTTGATCTTTATCCTCTGGCCGAGGACGGCACTCTGAGACCTTTCAATGGCCGTTATCTGCACAGTTACATCAAGGCCCTTCCTGCAGGCTTCTCAGTGTTGCCGCAGGTACAGTGGAATCCGGAGGTTCCCATTCCCCCTTTCTGATGTGCTGCACAAACCTGTGTCTCCATGGCCTCCTCGTTTTCCTCCTCTGCAGAACGAACGGGTACTTTTTGTACTGAACATGTTGCTGGGCGCAGACCAGCCCATCCTCCTGGTCGGGGAGCCGGGCTGTGGAAAATCTACCTTTGCCGAGATGCTTCTGCAGCCCAACTACTTGTATCACCGGGTGTGCCTCACACCTGCGTTCAGCACAGGGCACCTGCGCCAACTGCTGCACAGGAGGTCTCAGTGCCCCCTGCGGGAGAAAGGCCTCTTCCCCACTGGCAAGCCCACTCGGGGCACAGTGAGCAAAGCACACTTCCTCTTCTTGATGGAGGATTTGCACCTGGCTTTTGTCGGTGAGTTCCCCTCTTCTCCACTCTCCCTTCTCTAAGGTTGGACAATGCTGCCCAGGTCCCATGGTCTTCTGCCTCCTTTTCAGATCCTGTCCGAGGCACCAGCCCTGTGATTGAGTCTCTGCGCCAGACCCTCACCCTCCAGCAGTTCTACCACGCTGAAACTCTGGAGCTGCAGCAATGCCCAGCCACAGGTTTCAACTGCTTTGGTACCCTTTCCATCCCAATCACCGGCAGCCTGCTGCTGTGTCCTCGTTTCGGCAGGCTTTTCAGCACGGTCGTGCTCCCGGACATGAGCAGGGAGTCTTTGCTCACCATGCACACTGGCACAGTTTTAAACTGGCTGGAGAAATTTCCTCTGCTGACTCGGCATCACGAGTTGGCCTCCACGGTGGTCAAGGCTACCCTGGACACTTACGAAGCAGTGAGTAGAAGGTTCCACCCCTCCCCTGCCTGCTGCCTCTTCCAGTTCTCTTTGCACGATGTTGCAAAGGTGATCAAGGGGATGCTTCTGCTGCGTCCCCGCCCAGGGGTTCATCTGAGCACCCACCCGGAAGACCACGGTTCCAAGATGGCAAGCCCCAGGCGCATCTCTGTTATGGGGAGGCCGACTGTGGGCACAGGGTACACTGCAGTACTCAGTACCCGGTTGGTCATCCGGCTTTGGATGCACGAGAGCCTGCGCACCTTCTGTGACCCTCTGCGAGGAAAGCAGCAGCGGGAATTCTGTGAGCAGATACTGTTGGAAATCGCCACCTCTCTCTTCTGTGCCAAGCATTGCGTCCTGCGGGTGGTTCCCTCCCTTACTTCCCCTGTTCACACACACACCGCTATTCAGTTTCCCAGCACGTCCAACACCTGTCTGGCCACGGCCTCTGTAGGGGAGGAGGACCCCAGAGAGGAGCATCTCCTGTTGACTCTGCAAGCTGAGCCTGAGTTCCCGTACAGCGGTGGCTATCCAAACTCCTGGGATCCTGTTGAGCAGGCCCCAGCCCTGGTGCTTGACCCACCAGATCCCTCTCCCTGGGAAGAAGTTGCCCTGGGAGAACCAGAAGACGAGACCCCCGAAACAGAGCCTGAAGAAGTGGATGGGGGAAAGAGGCCAAGCAGTGGGAAGCCCAACCAACTGAAAGTGCCCGAGGCTCACGCCACTCCCCACCGGTCTTTCCTCATGCGAGTCAAGCGCCGTAGCTCAAGTAGGAAGGACAGCTCTGGCCCATTGCTGCCACTTCACCTCCTGCTCCTGCAGAGCGAGTCCCCAGCAGACATTGTCTTCAGCAAGGACCTGGGCCCTGACTTCTCTGGCCCCAATGTGCACAATCCGTACCAGGAGAAGCTCTGGAAAACCCTAGAGACGCAGCTGGGCTCTTGCCTGCCCCCTGACTTCTTGTTGTGCTCAGACGTACTGAGGCACATGGTACGGCTGGCCCGCCTGCTCTGGGGACCAGACAGGCATGGGGCCCTGGTGTCTTTTGTCCGGTGCACAGGCCGGCAGTCCCTGGTGGCTCTGGTTGCTCATGCCACAGATACCCTGCTCGTTAACCTGCCAGCAAGTGCTAGTGAGGCAGAGGCACTGGCACTACTGAGGTCGGCAAGCTGGCAGGCTGGGATTACAGGGAGGCGAGTGATGCTGCTGGTGCACTCGGGAGTGAGTGTTGCCCTCTTGCATCAGGTCCTGGCGCTGATGACCGAAGGCACCTGCCCTGGACTCTCCAGCTCAGATGATTCCATGGCCATTATCCAGGCCATGCTGCAGGAGAACCAGGGCATCAAGCGCAACATGCGGGAGGACCTCATGCTGCAGAAGTAAGGAAGGGGGAGGAGAGGGGAAGCCTCTCTGGGCCGGAGCTCCTTCAGAGTGCCCTGCTCTCTCGGCCTTGCAGGTTCTTCCAGTTGGTGCGTTCCAACTTGCACGTGTTCCTGCTCTTGGGGGCTCCTGGGTCCTTGGCGCTCCCACCCCTGACAGCCACAGCATTGGCTCAGTCGCTCTGTAGCTTGGAGATATATCAGAACTGGAGCCAGGAGTCCTTGCTGCAGGTGGCCTCCAAGCGCTTGAAGGGCCACTTCAAGAGTGCCACACGGTTTACCCGAGGTTGGTGCCAGCCAAAGAAGGGGCCTCACTCCCTTTACCTTTAGCCCCGCCCTCTGGCTTCAGGGCATATGCTCAGAACGCTGCTCTTTCTCCTCTTATTTCCTTACTTCACCCTCGGAGTTCTTTCCCCAAGCAAACCACACAGGTGCTGAGCAGCACCAAGCTTCAGGGTTTAGGGATCATGCTCCAAAGAGCAGAAGCCTTGATCTTCCTCTTCACAGACTAGTGCTCTGCTTCCACCTGAGCTGACCTCATTGTCTGTGAAGGGCAGCCTCAGCTGCCGGCAAAACACTGGGACCATGAACGCGACAGCTGGAAGCCCAACCCGGCCTACCAGATACTGGCCAGAAATGAAGTCCACAGTAGTCTGTTTCCCCAGGGCTGCTTTCCCCCTCCATTAAGACCCAGAGGTGCTCTTTTACTTTCAGCAGGGGGAGAGGCATCGGGTATGGAGGAGATCCTCCCCCTCTTCTCGCCGTGCTTGCAGTCCCCCTGAACAGGTGTTCTCCCATGTTGCCTGCCAGAGCCCCTGTCCTTGCATGCCCAGAAGGACCTGCTGCACAACATGGCTGTGGCTGCATCCCAGATCCACTCCTTGGCAGCTGAATATGCCTCCTCCCTGGACAACAGCCTACCCCTCGTCAGCCCCAAGAGTTTCCTGGACTTCCTGGATTCCTATATCTATCTGTTCGACAGCCTGCAGGAGCAGGTCAACAGGAGAGCCGAACGGTGAGTCTGCCTGCTCGGGAGCCAAGATGCGCCCTGTGCCTTCTCTCAACCGCAGTGCTTTCCCGAACCCTGTCACAAGATTGTCTAAAACAAGTGTAGGAGTTGAGACTGTGCTGCTCCATTTTTAAAATATGTCCATCCATGCCTACCTGCTGCTAGTCAGAGTAAGTCTTGGAATGCCTGAAGTGCAGAAAAGGAGTGCAAAGCAGGAAATTGGAGGTGAGAGATGAAAGAAAGAGACGTTGAATTAGTTTTTTTTTCTTTTTTATTCCTGACCAATTCCTGTCATCCCTTCTCAACTTTTATGTTTTTCTGGCAAAATGGAATAAAGCTGACATCTTTATATAGGTTTCACTTCCACATCTTTTAGCAAACATTGTGTCAGACCTGCTCCAGTCCAATCTCTTAGGAAAGAAAGACCCTCGACTCCAGAGGTCAGATGAAGTGGTAGGTTCTTTTACTAAAAGATGGCTAGAAGTGAATTTCCCATACTCAAAAGATACAACAGGTTTCCCCTCACCCCAGCACATGACCAGTCCATCTTCAGCCAATAAGAGTCCACCTGGGTGTTTTGAGAACGCGGAGATGTTTGGGGTAACCCACATTCTTTCTCAGGGTCCATGGCCTTGGGTGCCGGCACAAACCGGTTCCAAGCTCTCCTGCTCTTCATCCAGTTGTCTTTCCCCATCCTCCCTATTTCCCATCACATCCTCATACTGTTCCTTCCTTCCCACTCTGGTGTTCCCCCTCCTCCTGCCTAGCCTTCGATGGCAGGATGCCAGCAAGATGCCAAGCAAACATGACACATTCATTGTCATATCTGACACAAGCTTCCAATCTCTTAGCATTCGCTTGCCATAAAATTCCTTCATCGATTTCTCCACCCTTAGCAGATATATGAGCCGCAATGGCACAGTGGTTAGAGTGCAGTACTGCAGGCTACTTCTGCTGACTGCTGGCTGCCTGCAATTGGCAGATCGAATTGCACCAGGTTCAAGGTTGACTCAGCCTTCCATCCTTCTGAGGTGGATACAATGAGGACTCAGACTGTTAGGAGCAATAAGTGACTCAGTCAACCGCTTAGAAAGGGCTGTAAAAGCACTTTGAAGCAGTATATAAGTCTAAGTCAGAGGTCCCCGACATGAGAAAATTTTGGTGGAGGAGCTGCTTTAGGATGACCAATGGGCCAGTCCTGTGACTAGAGCTCTGGATTATGGGACTAGCCAGGCAGCTTGGTGGAGCTGGAAATCTCCACCGTAGAGGGAGGAACATGCAACTTGCAACTTTGCAGGGGGTGCAAGGAGAAGCACAGCCCTCGCTGGCCGGAAAAGGTCGTGGTGCTGTTTCAGCAAGAGGGGGTGGGGATGGCGACGCAGACAGGCCGAAGCAACGAGAGGCAGCAATGTGCAGCTCTTTCTTCCCCCTGCTGTGGCTTCCTGTCGGTTGAACCCACCACTGGCTGGCCCCGTTCTTCACCCACCCCTCCCACTCACTCCTGGCCTGGCCTGAAAAGGGAAGGGCGGGGGATGGAGATTTGCTCCATATTTCAAAGTGGGAGCGAAGCTTCATCTCTTGCTGGGTCTTGTGGGCATTTCTTCCGGCCCTCATTGATGCTGTGCCACTGGGAGACGCATGACTTCCTCTCCACCCCAAAACACTGGCTGGCCTGGATGAGAAGAGGAAAGAGAGAGAAAGGAGAGATGTGAGAGAGAAGAAAGATGAGAGAGAGAGAGACAGAGAGACAGAAAGAGATAGAGATGAGAGAGAAAGAGATGAGAGAGAGATGAGAGACATGCTGGATTCATATTAGTGGTCTGCGGGATTTAAAATTATGAATGGAGTGGTCCCTGAAGTCCGAAAGTCCCTGGTCTAAGTGCTATTGCTAAGTGCTATACTCTCAAAGCATACCAGTTCATCAACTTACTCTTTTCCTCATTTATACATAACTTTAAAACATTTATCTGCTTTTCCTCTATTAAACCAAAGTTGATGTGGCATTTGATATATTCATTTTTCAGAGCCAGGCTCCGTGTTGTGTCCTACAATGCAATGATTCAGGCCCTGATCGTGGGCCTCAGGCTCAGAGGGTCCCAGGGGAAACCACCAGGTCCTCTCCATTGTCTCCACCAATGTCCCACTTGTTTGACCTCCAACTCAGAGCAAAATGAAGAGTTTTGTTGGAAAGCGGCCTAGCAAACCGCCCACAGTAACCAACAGGGAGGGAGGCACCCAAACCTGCCCAGGCCGTTCCCCAGGCGCAGAGTCAGCTGGCCCCTGCAACCCGCTCTGTGCCTTTGGCTAACATCAGCATGTTTTGAGGGTGGCTGTTTTTCTGCAGCTTGTCAGTGAACCAATCCGCCTCCTCCCATCAGCTCACTGGAGTACAGTTGGACTCCTGAGGGGGCTGGGGTGTACCGTGGAGTGAAAGGCTTTGTCCCTGCAGGATGAAGCTGGCATTGCAGAAGATGGGAGAAGTGAGCAAGAAGCAGCAAGAACATACGCGGGATGTCCGGGTCCTGCAGCAGAAACTGATCAAGATTAAACAGGTGAGTTTTGAAGTGATAACTTGCTAAGAAATAGCTTAAAATTCAGAACACAGATGAGACTCCAGGCAGGTCCTAGAGAGGCTCTGGCAGGGAAGGCTTGTCCGTCTGGTAATGGATTTCTTGACCAGATGATTTCTCCAAAGTGTTTCCTTCACTAGGAGACTCCCTTCACTGGTATGGTCTTCATGGGATGGTATCCAATATCCAACAAATACAGTGGAGAAAGCTGGAAGAGAACAAATGCAACTAAATTAAGTACCTGGGGGGGGGGGGGGGGGGGGGGGGGGAAAGAGTTTTGTTCTGCATCTGGGTGGAAAGGGAGCAATGAAATGTATACATATACAAGGCTAGATCACCTAGGATCTAGTCCTCAGCACACAAACCACAGAAAGTGACAAGATGCATGTCACCAAGCGTGCCTTCATTTCTTCGGTCCAATTTCCCACTCAATGATTTAACCCCTTAAGGCACTTCTCGGCTACCAAAGAAGGGGCCAATAGGAAGGGGTCAATTCCAGAAGGCAGAGCTTCTCCCTCTTCCAGACCTTCAGCCTCCAAAATCATTCACCTCCCACCAGGAAGGAAGTCTGTTATCTCGAGGGATTTCTGACAGCCAAAGCAAGGCTCCGGAGGCTTTTTATTGCCAAGCTTTCCCAGCAGGAACCAGAGCTACCAGCTGGGTTTTGAGACATTGGACCCTTGGTGGAAGAAAAGCCCCTGAGTGTCCAGCAATTTCTGGCCCATTCAGGTGGGGCCTTAGGATCCCACTGCCAAAGGCCATCCAGAAGAGAGTCAGGTTGTCTTCGCTTAAGGCTCTTCCTTCTGCAGCTAACAAGCTCTGCGGGATGCCCAGGAGGCTGTGCACTGGCCGAGAAGCGCCTCAGGGAGGGAGCTGTGACCCACCCCTTTTCTGCAAGGCCCAAAGAGAGGGGAGGGGGTTCCAGTCCACAGCCTTTGGCCCAACCCATATTGCTTCATTCTGGCAGAAAGCCTGCCAAAGAGAGGGGCTTTTTTTACAGGAGGGGTCAGTATGGATTGTTTATGGTAGGTCGGCCAGCAGGATTTCATAGAATTGCCCCAAGGCTAACCTTATTCTTGATGTTCTGTAAGAAGCAGTTACTAATGGGCTGTGCCCATTGGGTTAGGGTTAGGGTTACTTGGGCAGTGATCACTTGTGGGATGAAGACCTAGAGCTGCTTTGGATGATTTCGAAAGCATAGGCACAATAAATCAAGAGATTTTCCAACTGAAGCACTGAAGCCTCCAAAGTCATGAACTGATAGTGGATAATCATGGGGCAAAGAAGTGGAGGGGGATGATCTTGCTCCGATTGGCCAGTTTCGGGAAGGACTTGCCGATGAACTCAAGATGAACTGGGAGGACAAAGCACACCAGGAATTCGGGAGGCCAATGTTGCATATTAGTTGATGGGCAACTAGAAGAGTCGGGGAAATGAAAGTGGTTTTACAGTCCCCTCTTTCCAATGTCTTCCTCAGACTCCAGCCCCAGGAAATGGGGGCACATGTGAGACAGGAGATCCCTGCAGAGAACCAGAGGAGCGGCCTTGGTCTATGTTTTTATTGTGGAACCCCAAGACACGCAATGGAGGCCTACCTTGGGTGGGTGAGGGAGCCGAGTGGAACTGAGGAGGGCACCCGAGGGGCTCCAGAAACCTGGCAGATTCTGCTCCCGAGAGGCAAGCAGGACGGACTGAGAAGGGCTCAGGGAGTTGTATTGTTTGTGCACTCTTCACCCGCAGAGAAATATAGCTCTTCCCCAGTTGAGAAGCAGCCCTGGGGGGGGGGGGGGTAAGGGTGAGTGCAGCACTTGAGGTGGCTCATGGTTAGAGAACCGAGGCTGGCAGATGGGCAGCCCTTTGGCACTCGTCCTCTGCCACATTTCAAGCCCTCCGCTGCAAGGAAGCAAATGATCCCATGGAATCCTTGCCCCCTTGGGCATCTGCAGAGGGTTGGATGCAGATTGGCTGGGGATCAGTGGCTTACCTTCTACCTGTCTCGGGAGCATCCAGGCAGGGCTTCTTCCCCTGCCTCTCCTCCTAGAACCCTCCGGATCCTCGGCCAGGAAAGTCCCCCACCTTGCTGATGTTGGGGAGTTGATGTGCCTTTTTGTCCCTGGTTCCTGGTCCCAGCCGAGTGCATGTTTTCATGATTGCCACTTTATATTTTATATAATAGATATGGTTTGATTTCATAAGATTTGCTTGGTTTTTGCTTGCTTTTCTGCTGTACATCATCCAGAAAAGACACCCTGTTTGAGTTGTCTTTAGATTTATCTTTTACCTTGTGTAAAATGTGCAATCGATATAAGTTAAAAAAGGAAAGAATGAGATTACTCTTTCCAATTTGCTAACTTCTTAATTTGCACTGTAAATTGGTATTCATAGGGTTTTTTTACCGACTTATTAACTGTGTTGCACTTCAATGGCAATATGTTACAGCTCTTTTTTTTTTTAAAGAGAGGGTTCATTAGAGTGCAGCATGAGGGGTACAGCGCCAGGAAATGACCTGGGATTTGAGAGGGAAGACTGTCAGGTTCTCTCATGATAACCTTTACTGAAGTCTGCCTCCTGGTCTGCTCTAGGGCAAAGGGCTGCCCCTGGGGCTGAGCTGCCCCCCTCTCCAGCTCTCCAACCCTGCACAGAATCACTGCTCACTTGGGACGTGCAGATAGGAGGGAGCCCCCAAGGGATGCTGGGAAATCATGTGGATGTACTTAAATGATAAAAAGGGACAGATGGGTATGGTGGCCCTACATTTCTCAGCTCCTTGTTCTGTCCTGAGGATGACTGGCTGTGGCTCTTCCTTCTTTGCCTTCTCCAGACAAATTCCTTGTGTGCCCCCCCCCCCCCAAATCACACTTGGCCAATAAAGAATTCTATTCTATTCAGCAAATGGCCCAGAGCCAGAAGGAGATGGAACGGGAACAAGAGGTGCTGAAGCAGCAGGAGATGGAGTGCCGGAAGTTTGAGGCTCGCATCGATGTCCTGACCAAGAAAAGAGACGCTTTGGAGAAGAAGAAGGAGACAGCCATGAAGAAGGTACCAGTGGTGGGGCTGCTGCTCTGCAGCTGTCTCGCTCGAGGGCTTGTGAGCCTGGGGTGATGCTTGTGTTTGCACTTGCGTTCATTTGCGTTGAAGGCAAGGGCTCCTGCCCCTCCCCACCCCCCTTCCCCCCAGTGTTGGCGGGGCATTTGCTCTCCATGGGGGAAGGACTGGGCTCCTGGCATTCCCCTCCCCATGCCCCCTCTTCAGAGCTAAGAAACGGGAAGCCTCAAGCCAGTATCTTGGGTCTCTCAGTAGAGCAACCTTGGGGGCTTTCATCATCACACCGATTTGGAAGTCTGTGTCTACATTTCTTCATGGTTTCAGTTTAGCTTTGATTGAATGGAAAGTGCTCAGAAAAATGGAATCCACAAGAAACCTCTGGTTAGGTGAAGAACTTGGAAAAGCAGACTGGCTCTCAGTTGGCAAAGGAGGGGGCCAAGGTCCCACACCCTCCCCTTCTTTTTTCAGCCTAGTTGTGGGATATACGTTAGGGAACCTGGATTGGAAGGTGAGTCAAGTGGAGGAAGAAGCACCAGGAAACTCCGCTTGGCTGGCGATGCTATCCTGGCAGCTGAAAAGGCCCAGGATGTGCAAGCCCTTGCACTAAGAGTCACGAGCGTCATGAAAATACGGGACCAAAACTAACTACTTAGGGGACCAAAGTAAGGACAGCAGATAGAACAACTGGATTTAGAATTGACAAGGAAGGTGGCAAAGTGATGGGGAGATTCTGCCTTTGAGGTTAATTGTCAACCGCAAATGACAAGCAGTCAGAAACTAAGGGCCAGTTGAGCAGCCACCTAGAGAAGATGCCCCAATATTACGATGGCTCTGTGCTCTCAAGGGCCAGACTCTTCCCTGTGACCCTCAATGGAAATGGATGCAGGGCATTAAAGAAGCAAGAGGAGAGAAGCCTTTGGACTTTGGAGAGGACTCCCAAAGAGATTGTGTCCAGCCAAGAAAAACAAACCCCTCATGGAATGGATCAATTCAGAGTTCTCCCTCGAGGCACAGATGACCAGGCTCAAACCATCCTCCTTTGGACCCAAAAGCAGTGCTCGGGAGAAGGCCTGCCCATGCTGGGGGCAGTGAAAGCAAAGGCTGGCAACAAGGTGGAGCCACCGGCCCCAGTGGTTGCGAGTGGGAGACTGGAAAGAGCAGATTAGAGGCACAGGCTCATGGAGAAACCCACCTAACCAGGGTTAGGGAGACAAGCTAAACAGAATGTGCAGCGTTAGTCAGATAGGCACACAGATAAATGAGTGAGCTAAGCTTGTATGTTTATTAACATACAGTAAAAATAACAGATACGCTTGTGCTATCAAGAATATAGTTTATTCCATTATAAGTTCATAGCATAGTCAAAATAACAGTCCAATAGTCATGTATCATTTAGTCAGTCCATTCAGGGATATTCAGTTAGCAAAGTCCATGTAGAATATCCTATTTCAGTTCACTTACAGATTAGTCCTTTGTTGTCTCTCCCGTTCGAGCAATGCAGTCTTGATTCCAAGCAGTAATCAGGGATCATCAAAGCCAGAGAGAGAGAGAGCAAGCTGTAGACTTGCTACTTTTAAAGTGCTTTCACAACCACTCCCTTAATTACTATCCCACAGTTAAAGTTGCAGACACTTTAACATACAAAAACTATGATTCATAGTTATTATTTTACCTAAACCAGTTAGGGTAAACAATGTTATCCCTAACATTCTCCCCTTTTAGGTTAAATAATAATTATAACTATTTATATCTTTAAATCATATTTGTTACAACTCTCTTTAAACTTAATTACTCCTTGAGCTTTTGTAAATTGGTCAGCAATGTTTTCTTCTGTCATGCAGTATTGCAATTTAATTAGCCCATTCTTTATAGATTCTCTAACATTTAAGTATCTTAAATCAGTATGCTTTGATCTAGTTTTTACAGCAATACTAGTAGCTAACTTTATAGCTGCTTGGTTATCCTCGTACACAATAATGGAATCTTTTACAGTTATACCCATGTCTAATAATAACTGTTTGTACAAAATCAAGTCAGTGCATAATAATGACAGGCATGAAAATTCCGCTTCCATCGTGAACAAGCTAATATGCTGTTGTCTGATTGACCTCCACCCTATTAGTGTCTTACCAAATAATATAGCCATCCCAGATGTTGATTTTCTAGTGTTTATATCAGTTGCAAAACTTGCATCTGCATAGGCACTAAGACTCAAATCACCCTTTGGTTCTATATACAATGCATGGTTCATTGTTCCTTTAAGATATCTTAAAATTCTCTTTAATGATTGCCAATGACATTGATGTGGATCTGAATTAAAACGTGCCAGCTGATTTACACTATAAGCTATATCTGGCCTTGACCAATTGCTTATATATGATAAGCTACCAATCAAAGATTGATATATGGACTTATCAAATTTGGGACTTTGGTCATTAGTTTGGCAAACTTCCTGACTCATTGGAGTCTTTGCCAGTTTACAAAGTTCCATTTTAAACGTTTCAATTAATTGGCAAATTTTATCTTCTTGAGATATCTTAAAACCATTATTTGTTTTATTAATTGTCAATCCTAGATACCTTTTAATTTCACCTAAATGCTTTAATTTTATCTTTTTGGCTAATAATGATATAATCTCATTAGCTTCATTATTAGTCTTAGTTATCAAAGCAATATCATCTGTAAATAATAACAATAATGACACCGTTCCATTATTTTCTCTTTTAAACACACACGGATCTGCTAAACCAGATTTAAAACCTATATTGTTTAACTCTTTCACAATATATTGGTTCCACTCAAACCCAGATTGTTTCAACCCGTAAAGACTCTTTTTGAGTTTCCAACAATCATTACTATTTACTTTATTGTCTTTTATACCAATTGGTTTTCTTAAATATATAGTGTGCTGCAATGGTGCATGTAGATAAGCAGTTTCTACATCTAAATGGTTAATGACATAGTTTTTCTTAGCTGCCCACACTAAGGCTGCTCTTAAAGATGTTGCTTTAAGGCTTGGTGCAAAAACTTCATCGTAATCAGATGCAGTTTGATTAAATCCTTGAGCTACTAACCTAGCTTTATGGGTAACAGTCCCATCATTTCCAGTTTTTACTTTAAATATCCATTTGCACCCAATGGATTTTTCTCCTGGAGGTAATTTGGCATCTTCATAAACTTTCATTACCTTTAATGAATTTAATTCTTTTTCCATTGCCTTTTGCCAATTCTCCTGATCCTTAGCAGGATACATCCTAAGTTCATCTACACTAGTTGGAACTTTAGTTACTTGGCAAACTATACTTGCTTGATACCTATCAGGTGGTCTAGTTACACGTGTAGTACGTCTAGGTATTATAGGACTTACAGGTGGACTTTCCTTTATTAATTGTTCTTGATTATGTAACTCTTCCTGATCAACTATTTCCTCTTGTTCTGGTCCTATTTGCTCTTCGTGGACTTCTTCTTTAATTGGACTCTTCTTATAGCTAATCTGATCTTTCTGCCTTTTGTAGGGTTCAATAATTACTTCATTATTTAAATCTTGCTCTAATCTATTCCATCCTACATGTTCTAGGAATTTTGCACTAGCACTGGTGTAAACTCTAGATGTACCTGGTTCCCAGAATCTATAAGATCTATGATTAGATGTATATCCTACAAAAAATAATCTTTTAGCTCTATGCTGTCCTTTGTGTCTAAGTTGTGTAGGGATATGCACCCATGCTGGTGCTCCAAATGTGTGCATGTAACTTAAATCAGGTTTTCTACCATGCCACAGTGTGAATGGTAATTCACCTGTTGTTGAATTAACAACATTATTTAATATATGATTACCACACATTATTGCTTCTCCCCATAAATTGTCAGGTAATCCTGAATCAGACATCATAGTTCGTGCCATTGATTGTAATGTTTGGCCTCTTCTCTCTATAAAGGCATTATGTTGTGGCCTATATGGTGCAGACATTTTATGTTGAATACCTAACATTCTTAGTCTGTTCTGGAATTTATTATTTGTAAATTCTGTACCATTATCTGTGATGAGAGTTACTAATTTCTTTTTAGTTTTTCTTTCTGCAAATTTAATCCAATTAAAGAGATTTTGATATGTTTCAGTTTTGCTCTTCATTAAATAGCAAAACCCCTATCTAGAATAGTGGTCCATTATACTTAGTATGTGGCGAGCTCCTCCTACACTTGGTTTTTTCGGACCTATTAAATCAGCAAATACTACTTCTAAAGGCTCTTTAGTAGTAAATCCATCAACTCTATTAGCCGGTATAACCCTGCTCTTACTTTGATTACAGGCATTACATTGCAAATACTTATTACAAGATTTCAAACTTATTCCCTTAGATAATTCAACAGTTTTCTTAAGCATTTTAAAATTTAAATGCCCTAGCCTTCGATGTAACAAGTGAATACATTTGTCATGAGGTTTCTTATTTTCATAAATTGTGTTAGCCACCTTTAAACCATCATCATTTAACACATATAATTCACCTCTTAAAGATGCAGTAATTCTCTTATCTTCTTTTTCAATTATGCAGTTATCTCCCCTAAATGTAACTACATATCCTAGTTTAACCAAAATTCTAACTGAAATTAAATTAAGCTTAAGTTGTGGTACATATAACATTTTTACATTCTCTTTTATAAAAGAACAATATGCTATACCTTGACCTTTAGCTTTCAGTTTCCAGCCATTGGCTAACTGTTAGGGATAACATTGTTTACCCTAACTGGTTTAGGTGAAATAATAACTATGAATCATAGTTAGTGTATGTTAAAGTGTCTGCAGCTTTAACTGTGAAATAGCAATTAAGGGAGTGGTTATGAAAACAATATAAAAGTAGCAAGTCTACAGCTTGCTTACTCTGGCTTTGATGATCCCTGATTACTGCTTGGAATCAAGACTGCATTGCTCGAACGGGAGAGACAACAAAGGACTGATTTGTAAGTGAACTGACATAGGATATTCTACATGGACTTTGCTAACTGAATATCCCTGAATGGACTGACTACATGATACTTGACTATTGGACTGTTATTTGACTATGCCATGAACTTATAATGGAATAAACTATATTCTTGATAGCACAAGCGTATCTGTTATTTTTACTGTATGTTAATAAACATACAAGCTTAGCTCACTCATTTATCTGTGTGCCTATCTGACTAACGCTGCACATTCTGTTTAGCTTGTCTACCTAACCCTGGTTGGGGAACCCAGGCTTAACACTAACGATATCTGCTGTGTACTCTGGGACATTTTAATAAAATTTTTGTTATCATTTGTTATACAATGGGATGCTCCACTGTCAACCACCCATAAATTATTTTTTACAGCTCCGTTAGTATACATGGCTAACTTTAAATTTTTATTTATTTTTTGATGATTTTTAGTATTCTGGCCAGCGTTCTTGCGCTTTGCCTTTTTACAAAATCTTGCCAAATGTCCTCTTCCTCCACAATTAAAACACTTTTTAATTGCGTATGCAGTAGGAGATTCATTATCTTCTTTTTTGGTTGCTCCCTCCTTAATTAATCTCTTTCATGCCTTCTTCTGGCCTCTTCGATCAATCTGCCAGTTATATCAGTTAAAGTTAAACTTTCCTTTGGCAAAATTTCAAGTGAAGTTATGTAGTTATCATAACTTTCATCAAGGGAAGATAGAATTATGTAGACTTGGTGTAGTTCAGAGAAAATAAGCTCTTTCTCGTGCAGTTCTTGAAAAATGCTTTGCATAGTTTTTAAATGACTCAGCATATCACCATTTGTTTGGAAATGCGTCCTGAAAAGCTTCCGTGTTAGATTTATGTGAGCACCAACATTATCTCGAACATAAATCCTCTTCAGCTTCTGCCAACACCCAACAGCCGTTTTCTCTCCGTGGATATAAATAAGCTGTTGATCAGTTAAGGTTAACCCAATTATGCACATGGCTTGTTGATTTTTATGCATAAATTCTTCTATCTTTAGTCTGTCTTCCTCATCCTCTGGATCCCATTCTTCTACGTTTGGTGGATTTTCAATTATGTTCCACAGACCTTCTCTTCGTAGAAGTAGACTACATTTTGTAGACCATGATACATAGTTTGTTCCATCCAGCTTGGATATAAGGGACAAATTTTGTAGATTGACTTGTGCCATGTTTTCTTATATAAAACTATATAAAACTGTAATTAATAAAACACAGCTGTCTGTTTACTGTAATGTATAACAACACAAACTCTCACATTTTACATAAATCTGTTTTATCCTAGTTAAACTGACTTTGCAGCCTCTGGGCCCATAACCAGTGTTAAGCCTGGGTTCCCCAACCAGGGTTAGGGAGACAAGCTAAACAGAATGTGCAGCGTTAGTCAGATAGGCACACAGATAAATGAGTGAGCTAAGCTTGTATGTTTATTAACATACAGTAAAAATAACAGATACGCTTGTGCTATCAAGAATATAGTTTATTCCATTATAAGTTCATAGCATAGTCAAAATAACAGTCCAATAGTCATGTATCATTTAGTCAATCCATTCAGGGATATTCAGTTAGCAAAGTCCATGTAGAATATCCTATTTCAGTTCACTTACAAATTAGTCCTTTGTTCTCTCTCCCGTTCGAGCTCTGCAGTCTTGATTCCAAGCAGTAATCAGGGATCATCAAAGCCAGAGAGAGAGCAAGCTGTAGTCTTGCTTCTTTTAAAGTGCTTTCACAACCACTCCCTTAATTACTATCCCACAGTTAAAGTTGCAGACACTTTAACATACAAAAACTATGATTCATAGTTATTATTTTACCTAAACCAGTTAGGGTAAACAATGTTATCCCTAACAGGGGGGGGGGTTGCACTAGGTGTTGAAAACAACTTGATGACACATAATTTTTAAAATGTATTATTTGGAGAAGAGAGCTGAATTTTTGCTGTCAAGCTGATGGGAAGAGTCAGTCTTAGTTTAAAAATATGAGGATCATGACAAGGCAAAGGATCCTTGTTGAGCTGGCAACAATACCACTTTGGAAAGATGTGCCCCTTGCCCCCCTCCGCCCCTCGACCTCTTCCAGCTGGAGAAAGCCTCCCAGGCAGTGACACAGGGCCTGGTTCTAGCAGTGTTTTCATTATTCCTGGAGAGGGAGGGGCCTGCCCTCCTTATTTGCCCCTTTCTCACAAAACCATTGCTAAATCCAGCCATACAGAACAATTTTCACCCAGCTTCTCTTTTTTAGAGCAGGTGGTCGTCCCATAACTTCAGAGGACCCGGGATGCAAGCAGCCTGTTTGGGTTTCTTTCATCAAGTCTCCAGCGAATGCATGGGACCAAAATGGCATTGGTTGCCATTTTGGCTGACCTTTGGTGGGAGAGAGATGGGCAGGAGCATCCATCCTGGTCCTTCCCAATTGCTCAGAAGCTTTGGGAACCATGGGCTATGGCGTCGTGGACCAGGCCCGGGAGTTGGGCTAAGCAGCGCTGTCTTGGGCTGCTGCTTCCTCTTCCTCTGAGGTTGGTTCCAGCCTGCATTGATTGGGAACGGGAGGTCCAAGCCCTGGGCCCTGTGGGGTTTAGCGCTCTCTCCACTCCTGATTCACATCTCCCTGATACCAGTGGCTCAGCTGATCTGTGGCTATAGAATGAGGTATCCATCAGGGTGCCTTCTGTCATCCTGGAAGTGAGGCTCTCTTTGTTTTGGTGGCCTCCAGGGATCGGTTGGGACTGCTGCTCCCGGACCACAGCAGCCTCCCTGCCTCAGGTTCCAAGACTATTGACTGCTTTCACTGGGAGGGAGGGGTTTGAGATGGTCCCGGCTCCCATGATGGCCATGGCCAGTGCCAGATCATCCCAAGCCTCCTACAGGACAGGGGTCTCAACCTTTAGATCTGGTGTTCCCGATGGAGCAGGGGCCAACTGCTTTCTGTGGGGTTGCCTTGGATTATGCTCTTGATCACCAGTTGGCATTTCTGCCCCAGGCCAACTAAGCAAAGTCATAAACCTCTTCCTGGTGCTGCCCTAGAAGAGCCTCTGGAAGTTGCAGCTGGTACAGAATGCAGACCATTCTGGGCACTCTTCAATCCGGGCACTTTACACATGGGCTCTGCCAGCTGCATTAGTTGTCAGTGCTCCTGGGTTCAGTTCAAAGTGCTGGGAATGGCCCCAGAGGGCACAGCAGGAGGATAGTGGAGCCACTGCCCCCCTCCCCCCATTGCATTCAGCTCTCCTATCAGGGCTGACGGTGGGGCAGGGCAGGTTGTGGGTCCCATCTGTGACAGAGTTCCCTCTGGCAGCACTCAGGGAAAAGCGCTTGCCCTTTGGCGATCACCTAACCCAAGCTCTCTCCACCGGGGGATGGGGTGGGGGGCTGGCCCCAAAGAAGGCCCAGGACAGAGCAAGGGTCTGCCCAGCCACCCCCTTCTTTTCAGGTGAGCCAGGACTACAAGGCTGCCCTGGCTGCCCTGCGAGTGCAGGACATTGAGGAGCTGCGGAGTTATCGGCAACCCCCCGCTTTGGTGGTCCAGGTGACCGACCCCCTCTGCCTGATGTTCCAGGTGGAGCACGGGTGGGAGAGCGCCAAGCTTCTGCTCAACAGGGAGGATTTCTACCAGGTGAGAACCCCCTCCTTCCCTCCCATCCTGGCTGATGCTGTAAATTGCCCAGAAAGACATGCAGCCAGCCCTAACCCCACCCCGCTTCCTTCCTTCCTTCCTGACTGAGGGTTTGTGCAGCTTTGCCCTTCTTGGTCCTTTCCGAGTCTTCAAAGTGTGTGGTCCAGAGGTGGCCGATGTTTGAAAAAATATTATCACAAGAACCTTCTGCAGAGAAAGCAAATTTCAGTGGTATCAATCGAGAATTCATTTGTTTTGATTACTTGTTAGATCTACTCCCTTTATTTTATAGCCACAGCAACCCAGTGAGGTGGGCTGGGCTGAAAGAAAAGGAGGAAGGTGGGGGCTGGGGGCAAGCACCCAGATTCAGTGCCCTGTGGCTTCTGACCACCACCACCAGGCAGAGGCTGATTTCTTCCTGCCAACGTTACAGAGCAGCACATACATCAGAATGGTGGAGTGATTCCCACCCTCTGTCCAAGGCAGACCCACTCTAGCAGGGGTGTCAAATTCTGTTTTTTTTGAGGGCCGCATCAGAGTTGTGGGTGGGCATGGCCAGGGTCATGGCGAGAGTGACATCACTCTTGTCGAGGGAGCCTGCGGTGGCTCAAGTACTTGGCCAGCGAACATGGGCTCCCAAGCTCCATTTTCAGCTACAACGGCTTCCTCCCCCTCTCTGCACCACAGCATCCACCCTCCTTCTCCTCCTCCTCTCTTCCCCTGGCTAACTCTGTATTCCTTCTGTCTCGCCTTTCTCCTTCCTTTCTCCCGCTGGCTCTGGCACTGCCACTGCCTGCTGGGGCAGCAGGGAATACGCCCACAACCTTTCCATTACGTGAGGGAGGGCCGCTATTATCACATCTCCCTTGACTGTCTTCTCTGCCAGACAATCTCTGCCCAGCAGCCGGCTCCTAAACAAAACCAGACCTTATAACTCTTCCTCATAGGGCCAGGCTTCCGGGCCTTTCATTGCCTTGGGAGCCCTGCTCTGAATCCTCTTCTCCTTGTCGGCATCCTTTTGGAACCGTGGTACCCAGAACCAGATGCAAGAAGCTAGGAGGAATCTAAATTGGACAATTGGAAATGGTCTCAATGTATATTGCTCATCCAAAAGCATTTAGAACCCTTCTGAGCTGGATAAACCTGTGCCCTAAAGCAAGTTTGAATGGCCTAAAGGCTGATTGGCTGGACACCCTCCGTTTCTCATGGTCAACACCAGATACGCCGTGACGGTTCTCTAGAGGGGGTTTTCCCTTTTGCCCAAGGAGATCCAAAGGAAAGGGAGGGTGTGCGATCTACGGCAATAATGGGACAGTGAGAAGCCGGCTTGATCTACTTGGTTATTCTGATGCTGTTCTAAAAGGCCCTGGAAGAGGGTACAGATGTGAACCAGGCTGCCCAGGATGGATGACTATAGATGGCTGTTTTTATCTTAAGAGAGTGTTCCTTTTTTTACTGCTCAGGTTGGATGGTGACTGAAACTTTATTGCCCCATCTGCCATCTAATTATCCACAATCTATTGTTCTCTTTCTCTCTCTCTCTCTCTCTCTCTCTCTCTCTCTCTCTCTCTCTCTCTCTCTCTCTCTCTCTCTCTCTCATTTTATCATCAATGTCAACATCTGGCCCAAGAACATGGGTCTCTAAGCACATGTACGACAGCTGCCCTTCCCGCAGGCACTGGAAAAGTTGCTGTCTGGGCAATTTAAGCCTTTGTGCCACTGACATGAGCTCACTGCCTGCCCTCCGGCCCAGGGATCCAGCCCCAGGTGTGCGGTGGCCTCCTCCGACGTGCCTCCAAGCCAGGCAGGGCCATAGGGACCCTGAGGCCACTCACGCTGGGAAGGATCAGGCGCTCTCCGTCCCGACTTGTTTTCCCAGACCTTCTCTCCCTTCCAGGATCTGGTCTTCTACCCCAAGGAGACTCTCGGCACGCAGCTCTTCCAGGCTCTGGGCCAAGTGGTCGACCAAAACAGTTTGTCTGTGGCTGCCATTCAGAATGCCAGCCAAGCAGCTGCAGCTCTTTATCAATGGATCTGCTCTGTCTACTGGTACCACCGGGCGCTACGTGAGTGGCAGCCGGCCATGCTGCAGCTGCAGTCCTGCGAGGACCAGATCAATGCAGAGAAAGTCAGCTTGGGCGACCGGCGCCTTCACTCAGAGTACCTGCGGGACACCACCCAGGCCCGCATCCGGGAGCTGAGGCAGAAGCAGGAGCACCAGGAGAAGCTGCTTCAGCAGCTCACGCAGTCCTTGCAGGCCAAAGAGGAGGCCAGCACAGTGGAGAGCTCCGTGGCTGAGCACCTGGCCAGCTGGACGACCATGGTCAAGGTAAGGAATGGCTGAGGCCGGAGGCCCTGGTGCCTTCTCCTGGGAAGGGTGGCTGCCTTCTAACCTCTCCTCTCCCAGGACCTGGAGTTCCAGCAGAGCACAGTGCACGGTGATGCCCTTCTCTCTTCTGCAATTGTCTCCTACCTGGGTCCTTTCTCCCCACCGCGGCGGAAGGAGCTGCTGGAGAAGTGGCAGGCCATATGCGAAGGATCCTGGGTTCTCCTGGGACCCTGTGATGTCAGCTGGCTCCTGCAGAAGGAATTTCCCTGCCCGGGCCAGGCGTCCTCCGGCCCACCACTGCTCCCACTGCGGAAGCCACTGAAGGTGGCTTCTTTGCTCAGTTCTGCTCAGCAGCAGCGCCTCTGGGATCGGCTGCACAAGCCGAAGGACGCCGAGAGTCGCCTTACCGCCATGATCGTCCATTCCATCATCCGCCTGCCAGCCCACCGGTGGCCTCTCTTGGTCGACCCCGACAAGCAGGCCCAGACCTGGCTGCTGATGACTTCCTCTTTGGAAGAGGGTGAGGCAAAGGAGGGGAGCGGCCTCCAAGCACCACTTTCCAGGGCTCAGTGCTCATCAGCCCCTTCTTTGCAGAGGAGTCCCAGGCCCAGGCCCTCTCTGACCTGGTGCCGGACATGGTGGAGCAAGGGGGCAGCGATCAGGTCCCTGAGGACAACTTGGAGATTTTGTCCCTGACCAGCCCTGGCCTTGAGCAGAGCCTCAAGGACGCCATCAAGTTTGGTGAGTGAGACCTGGGACAAGGTGCCTGGGGCAAGTTGGGCAGAGGCACCGAGGCTGGCCCTGAGTGCCTTTGTCATCATCGTCATCTTCCTCCTCCAGGCAACCCTGTGCTGCTGACTGACATTGAAAAGGATGTTCCCTGGTGTTCGGCCCTCCAGCAGTTGATGGAGAAGGGACCCTTTTGGGGCTGCTCAGAGGGCAACATTTTCTTCCCTGCCTCTGAAGAAGATGGAGGGGAAGCCGAGCACCTGCCTGTCACGCCTTCCTTTTCCTTGTACCTGTGCACCGAGCTGCCTCTTAAATCCTTGGCTGCAGGTGAGAAGGAAATCGACCAAGACTACCCAAATGGCTGTCATGGGTGTGGGTGAGAAGGCGGACAGCTGCTTGTTTTTATTATGGAATAATTTTTAATGTTTCTAATAGCTTGTTTTAATTGTCACCCGTCCAGACTCACATTTGTGAGTTCAGCCACTATATAAAAGAGGTGAATGACACAAATAACTAGATGGGAGGTTCAGCCTCCAGCAGGAAGAGGAGGAGGAGGAGGAGCTGTGTGGAGGGGAAGAGGGACTGCAGGGAGTCTTCCCTTCCACTGTAGAGGTGTGGAAATGTACTGCTGGAAAGAAATAATTTATTTAAGAAAGACCAGGCCCCGCCTCGCCCCCAAAAGGGATCATTCTTGAAATGACATTCGTGTTATACCAAGAATGATACGATATTTAGGATGATCAGTCCAGAAAGATCACCTGTCCAGTAAGGAATTTTGTGAAGAGCTCATCTCAGAAGCATTTGGGTGAACATTAGAGGAAAAAGAAACAAGGTTGACCTGTTGAGGCATTTTGGCAAATATCTCGCAAGCATCCAAGAAGCCAAGTTGTGAGAAGGGATTCCAGCTCTCTGAACATCAACTGCGAATTAAACTCTGCAGCAAGTGGGAGACCCAGTGGGTCAGCGGACCGCTTGCTTTTCCAGGTGGTGGATCGGGAAGCCTGGGACCAGCCCTTTGCCCTTCCTGGGAGGGGGGAGGGAGGGAAAGCGGAGAAGGGTCCCTGAAGAAAAATGGCCCCTGGGATTCCCCATGTTCCAGCAGGGTGGACTGAGGGGAGCCAGAAACTGGGGGTGAGTGGGGGAGAAGGTTGGGATCTTCTTCCACGAATGGAAATTCTGAAGGAAGAGGTGAAGAAGACCCCCCCGAGACTGACAGTGCCGGTGGGCAACCCCTCTTGCTCTTGGCAGAGGCCGACCATTCGCTCCTGAAGAGGCTGAACCTCATCGACCTCAGCCTCAGCCGGGGGGCCCTGGAGGACAAGCTGCTGGGCGAGGTGCTGCACATGGAGCGCCCAGAGATCCTGAAGAACCAGCAGATCTTGTATCTCGGGATCCTGCAGCTGGAAGGCAAGCTGGAGGCCACGGAGGTGATTCCCTGGATGGACCTAACTGAAAGGCTTGGGTGGCTGCCCTTCTTCAAGTACAGCGCTGGCCGGGTGTGGCTCACCAGAGCCATAAAATCACCAGGCCACCAAACAAATACTAAAAAACCAGCACCTCAGTCAACCTCTCCGCCCCGCCCTGCCCCCCCCCCCCCCACCAGCCAGCCAGCCAGCCAGCCAGCCAGAATGCTCCATTCCCATCCAGCACCTGGGGGGGGAGTGTTGAAGAACAGTCCTGATGGCAGCCCTCTGGAAGGCTGAGTGGGGGGGCAGAGCTGGGGCCCATCCAAGGTGGGGGCAGGCAGTATGGAGGAGGGACACTTCCTAATCCCACCCTCAGATAAAGAAGGGGCCGGCCCCAGCCTAGCCAATCCTTTGGGCCCACCTTGCAATGCCCTTCTCCCACCTGCCTTCCCTGCAGGAGGAGCTGATGGACCTGATTTCGCAGCCGCAGCGGTCACTCTTGGAGGAGGAGAATTTCATGCCGATTGTGCGGCTTCTCCAGACCCAGATCCAAGCGCTGCACGCCACGCACAGGCACATGGTCTCCCAGCACCAGGACCAGGCGGTGCTGTGCGGCAGGTATCGGCCAGTCGCTTGCCTGGCGGTGGGGCTGCATGAGGCGCTCCAGCAGGTGGGCCGCCTGCACCCACTTTACCGCTTTCCCACCGACTTCTGCATCAGTCGCGTGCGGCAAGCCCTGATCTCAGCCAAGCGCCAGGAGGCCAGCAAGCAGGATTCCCTGGAGGCCCGACTGATGGAGCTCAGCAAGATGGTGCTCTGGAACCTGCTCACCCAGGCCCTGCCCTGCCTGCGGGAGGCACACCGTCCACTCTGCTTCTTCCTGGGAGCCGTGACCATGCTGCAAGTGGCAGGGGACATCAGCCCCCTGGAGTGGCTGGCCTTTGCCCAGGGCCTGCGAGACCCGGCTGCCAAGGCCCTCCTCCTGCCCCTGGCACCCAGCCCAGCCTGCCCTGACTGGGTGAGTGCGGAGGCCTGGGAGGAGTGCGCCTTGCTGGAGAACCTTCCTGGCTTCCATGGGCTGCTGGCCTCTCTGGCCGAGAAAGCGGTGCAGTGGCAGGAGTACTTCTCCCTGCCCTCCACGGTGGTGGGGCCGGCTCTGTGCCCCAGCCATGCGCACCTCAGCCCTTTCCAGCGTGCCATCCTTTGGCGCATTCTGTGCCCCAGGGCCATGTGCCAGGTGGTTTCTGATCTTACCACCTGCTTGCTCGGTTGGTCTTTCACTGAAAAAATGGCAGCCATCAGTCCCTACTCCTATAGCCGCGCCAACAAGCCGGTCATCTTGGTCACGGTCCCAGCCGGATCACAGGTCTCCTTTACGCATCCTTTGCTCTGGATCCAGCAGATGGCAGCCCAGCGGGGACGGAGGGTGAGTGGGGCCTGGCAGGAAAGAGAGGGAAGAGGCGGACAGACCTTAAGGGGTCTCCCTTCCCCCTCACTGGCAGCTCTGCCCTGCAGGGAAGAGTGGTCGTCATCTCCTTTGGTACCCCAGATGCCTCCCGGCGTGTCCAGCGAACGCTGCCCATTTGCACCAAGAAGGGGAAGTGGCTAGTCCTGGACAACTGCCAGCTACTGAGCTGCTGGGATCCTGAGCTTCTGCAGCAGCTAGACCTGATAATGTCCACCCCAGCAGGTCAGAGGCCGGAGGGGCTGCGGAAGTTGTTTTCCAGTGCGTACAGGAGGGAGGACCCTTCCTTACTCTTTTAACTTTTCCGGTGCAGGACTGAGCAAAGGGGCCCCCCTGCAGATCCACCCCAAGTTCCGGCTCTGGCTCATCACATCGCTCAATGCCCCTGACTCCGTGCCAGGTACAGCCAGGAGGGTGAAGGGGCCAGGGAAGAGGGGCTCCCCCAGAGATGAAAGGACAAAGGATGTGGACCAGCTGATCCCCTGCTCCACCAACCCCTCTGCTCTCCCATGTGCCCAGGGCCCGTGCACCGCTGTGCCACCACCTTCTTCTGCGAGATGCCCCTGGAGCTGAAAGGCATCCTGGCCCGCACTCACCAAAGGCTCCAGGGACAGGTCCAGAACCTGGACACGGAGAAGCGACTCTCACTGCTTGTCCTCCATGGGGTCCTGCTGTACCGGCAGAATTACGCCCCATGGACACAGGCCTCATCCTATCTCTGGTGAGTCGGGACTGCCCAGAGGGCCTTCGAAATAGGAACAGGGAGGGAGATGCCATCTGCCCCGTGGCAAGGAGGCCACAGCTGTGGCGCTCAGAGCGGCTCAAGCCTCTGCACCCCTCTGGCGGCTGGGCGGGGGACGGGGCGGCTGGCTCTTCTGCTCTCCAGGCTTTGTTGGCCTCCGAAGGGCAGCGGGGCAGGAGAGCCAGGCTTGGCCAGGGAGCAGGGCGCCAAGGGCTCAGAAGGAGCGGGCAGCATCCCCCCATCCTTCAAGGCAGGCCAAGGAGGCTGGTAGCACCCCAGAAAGACTTGTCCTCTTGCAGACCCACTCGGTCCGAGGCTGTACCCAAAACGATACTTCTAAAAACATCCCTTAATCTGTACACCTGGCAGCGGAATTGCCACCCCGGATTTAAAACGGTGGGAGTCGAAGGGAAGCTCAGACGGCCTCTAAACCAACCTCCTGCTATGTGCAGGACCATCTCACCCTCTGGAACTTCCTGAATCTCCTTCCCTCGTTTCTGAGCTCTGGGTTCAGGTTCTGCTGTTGCAGGCCACGGAGAATAAGCCCCTTCTGTTTTCTCTCTGTGTTAAAGATGTTTGAGGAGGGATTTTCACACACGTGGCCCTCGGTCTGCCTTTCCTTCCGGCTAAGCATATCCCACTGCTCAGAGGGCCCGGTCGCCATCCCCTGATCTGGCAGTGCCCTTGCTTGGCTGGGCTGCCCGGAAGCAGCTCCTCTTCAGAAGGGCCCCAGGGAAGCCAGGTCAAGTGGGGGTCCAGATCTCGTCACCCCGTCAGCCTCCACAGCCGAGGCCAAGGAAGCTGCTGGCTAAGGGAAGGTCCCTGCAAGTCCCCCTGCCCGCCTCTCGGAGCCTCGTGGAGGGACCCTCCCCCCGAGAAGAGCAGGGCTCCTGGCCCGCTCTGTCTTTTCCGCAGTATCCCAAAAAAAGGATGCCCTCCCTTCGCGCCTCAATCTCTCCCCTCAAACCCTCACAGAACTGCTGGCCTCTGCAGATCAGACGAAAACCACGCCAGGGCATCCAGCTCCTGTTCAGCTGTACTGCACGCAGTGCTCATTTAGTGACTGCCTTGTTTAGTGATTGTTCACTTACAAATAAAACTTTACAAGCAGTTCTCACACTTTTGACCTTTGCAGGCCTGTAAAACGAAGGTTGAAATAAGGTCAACAAAGGACAGCCGTGGTTTCACTCAGCCATCGTTTCACTTAATGATGGGTGCCAGTTGTGGCTGCTGACATCCTTCAGAATCCCTTTAAATTATTTGTTTCAACCAACTGTTCAATCCTGCCAAAATCCCTTCACCTCGCTTGCCTCTGGCATACAAGCGAAGGAACTTCCACAGCCCGCCTGGAGCATCTGAGGGGGAGGGGAGGGGAGGGGAGCTCGCCCTTCTGACTCCCCAGCAGCACCAGGGCATGAAGTAGCCCCACAGAAACGAAGCCCCCTGAAGTGCCCATTGAGGCTGAGGAGGAGGGCGTGGGCGCTTTGGGGTGCAAAACAGAGCTGGCCCCGGGTGGAAGAGGAAGAGGCACTGGAGCAGCTGGGACTGGATCTAGATCAGCCACCATGCCAAAACCTTGTCCCCCACGCAGTCTTCTTGGCGTTTCCACATTTTTCGAACACCCACCACCGTCTCTCACCCTGTGTGCAAATCAGGGCCTCCTTCCCTGCCTCCCAAGAGCCCCGAGGCGACTTCACGAGAGGAGTAAGGCCTGACAGGGACCTCCCACTTCCCAAGGCCTTTTCCCCCCCCCACCCCCCTCACCCCGGTGCCTTCGGTGCTGCTGGCTCCTCTTCCTCCTGGCATTGCTGGCCTCCCTGCTGTTCTGTCCCGCCAGGAGTCATTGGGAGGTCTTGGCAGGCCTCAAGGCTCTCGAGAAGCTGAGCTGGATGGCTGACCCCTCTGAGGAAGCGCAGCTGCAGCTGGCAGGTAGGAAGAAGCCCCCTTTGGGGACCACACAAAGTGGGGAGGGGGGCTGCACCTTCCCTCTCTCTCTTTCCCCACAGGAACCATCCTCTATGGAGGCCATGTTCTGGATGAGGGGGATGCGCAGGCAGTGGAGAGCTTGTGCCAGCAGTGCTTGGCTCCCGCTTCCCACGCACTGCCCGGCTCTGGCCTTCAGAAGCTCCTCGCTGCGGTCATCGGCCAAGCAAGCCCAGGTAAGAGATGGCCATGTAGAGCCTCGCCGGCAGAAGGCAGGATGGCTCAGCCCTGATCTGGCCTGTCTCCCCCCAAGGACTCTTCGAAGACGAGGCCTCGGCAGCCACCCAGGGGCGGATACAGCAGCTGCCCAGCCCCATGGACCCTGCCTGGGTAGGCCTGTGTGGCAGCCTGCAGGCCCAAATGCTGGCCAACCGCAGCCACGCCCTGCTCTCAGCCCTGAAGGCGTCCCAGGGCCTTTGGCCTCGCTGGACCTGCCAGCCCCCGACAGCACTGGAGCAGCTGGCCAAGCGAGGCCTGGAGGTGGTGCAGGAGCTGCAGGAGCAGCTGGAGCAATGTGGCTGGGAGGTGGGAGCCCGAGGGCGCCCCCCCCCGGGGCAGCCCCGCCCCAAGCCCCGCCCCCTACAGCGCTTCCTACAGGAGGAGGCGGGTGCCTTCCTGGCTCTTCTGGAACAGATGGGCAGGGACCTGGCCTGTGTCCTGCGGGGGCTGCCCTGCTCTTCAGCCCGCTGCACAGCCCTCCTCCAGGCCCTGCAGCGGGGGCAGCTGCCCCGCCACTGGCTAGCCTACACGCCCACTGGGCCTGAGCCTTTGCAGGACTGGCTGGGGACGCTCCAGCGGCGGGGCGAGCTCCTGTGCCACTACCTGCACTCCATTGGGGGGGAGCCAGTGGTCTGCTACCAGCTGGCAGCCTTCCAGCACCCACAGCGCCTCTTCCTGGCCCTGCTCCAAGAGACGGCCCGGGCCGAGAAGCAAGAGCTGGGGAGCTTCCACCTGGACCAGCAGGTGAGGGCAGCCTCTAGGGCCAGGTGCAGAGGAGAGGTGAGCCCAGGCCCTTGGCTGTGATCCCCTCCCTTTAATTTGCAGGTGCTGCCCAGCCTGCTGTCCCCCGGCACTGCCCCCGAGAAGGGTCTCTACCTGGGTGGCCTGGAGGTCTATCACGCTGCCTGGAACACCCACGGTGGCCACCTCCAGGAGACCCTCTCGGCACAAGCCTGCCAGCTGCCTGCAGTTTGGGTGCAAGCCAGCCAGGAGCCCTGGGCAGAAGCCTCTGTCTATTCCAAGTACCAATGCCCTGTGTACTTGGGCACCCCCCAGGCAGCGCTGGACCTCCGAAGTCAGCGGGTCATCATGCACCTGGCTCTCCCTTCCAAGGTGCCTCCTGAGCTATGCACCCAGCTGCGGGTTCATGCCATCAGCATTCTGCGGTGAGAGGCCACCACAAAGTCCAAACTACAAGAGAAGCCCTGGGGTCAAGCTGCCGCAACCCTTCCCCCTTGTAGGCAGAGAGATTGCCACTGTAATTACAGAAATAAAACCATATATTATGAGCGTGTACAAAACAGTCCCCCGGTGCTCCCCCAGTTTGTCAGCCATGGAGGTCCTGCTGCATCAATTATAAATAAGGTGACCTCAGACATGCCCCGTCCCCCCAATCCCCCAGTGGGGCCACCTGGCCTGCAGGCTCCCCAAACAGTCCAGTCCCTCATTTCAGGTCCACGTCAAAGTCCAGCACTAGCAGCTTGGTTTCTTCAGTGCCGTTGCGGCTACCCACAGCACACACGAGCTTGGTGTTGGAGGCCCGGATACGCCAGACGACTCCCCCGCTGCCCCCACTTTCCAGAGCAACCAGGTTGCGCACAAATTCTCCCGTCTTGAGATCCCACAGCTTGACTGTGCCGTCGTCTGAGCTGGTCACGACAAACTTGGAACTGAACTGGAGGCAGGTGACTGCGCTCTGGTGCTTACTGGGCCCTGCAAGGAGGGGGAAGGTGGGACTGTGAATCTGCTGCCCTTCCACATGAAGCCGCCCTTCCGCGTGGCCCCAACTCCCCAATGCCCAGCTGCCGGAGTTCCTTCCAGGCATGGCATGCAGCCCTCCCTTTGCAAGAGCAGCCACCAATGCAGCCCGACGTGGCCCTGGCACTTCCCTCAAAGCAGCCTGGCAGAGAGGCCACTGCCGCACTTAGGAGCCAGCTTCCTACGTCCAGAGATGACCCCTTGGAGGCCACTAACGGCAGAGACCCTTCAGGAGACCCTCGCCCCCCGACACACTCACCTTGGAGGGTCTGCAAGCACTGCCCTGTTTTAATATCCCAAATTTTCACGGTGGAGTCAGCATTGCCAGAGACGAGGATGTTGTCCCGCAACTCCATGCCACTGGTGAGGGACTGGTGCCCCATCAGGGTGTGCAAGCAGTTGCCACTCTCAGCATCCCATACGCGGATTGAGGTGTCCAGGGAGCCGCTCACAATGTGGGCGCCATCAAACTGCCCAGTGGTAAGAGGCAAGGATGCAAATAAGCAGCTCTGGAGACCCCCCACCCTGAGTCCTCTCCAGTGGGGAGACCCTCACCTGAAGGGAATAGACCCGGTTGGTGTGGCCTTGCAACGTGTGGGTGCAGCTCTCTGTCTCTGGATCCCAAACTTTTACCGTGTAGTCGTAGGCACCACTCACCACTTTATGCCCATCATACTGGACGCAACGCACAGCAGCCACATGCCCCATTAGCACATGTAGGCACTGCCCGGTCTCTATATCCCAAAGACGAAGAGTGGCATCCCGGGAGCCACTCACCACCCTGCCAAGGGAAAGGAAGCAGCCTCAGCCTCGCATTTGACATCACAGGGAGCCCCAGCCGGCTTTCCAGACAGTCCTCTCCTGCCCCAGACTCCTCTACCTAGCGTCATGGAGATGCATGCAGCGCACAGTCGAGGTGTGACCATAGAGAGTGTGCACGCATTCGCCCGTGTCTGCGTTCCACACTTTCAAGGTCCGGTCCGTAGAGCCACTGATGATGATATTGTCCCTCATCTGGGAGGACCAAACGCCACCGGTGTGTCCCACCAGAGTCTGCACGCACTGTGGGAGAAGTGGAAGTTCAGAAGGGCCAGGCGGGGTAAGGAAGGCCTCCCCCGCAAGAGAAGCCGAACTGGGGCTCACCTCACCAGTGACGGCAGACCAAACCTTGAGCGTGTTGTCATCTGAGCCACTGACAATGCGGTTGCCGCCGAACTGGAGACAGGTGATGACGTGGTCATCGTGACCTTTGAGGACCTGCTCCAGGCACAGAACAACCCCCCCGCCCCGGATCAATGGCCCTGAGGAGCACAGAGCCCCCAGCCAGGTTTCCAATCTTTAAATGTGGACAAATGGGATCCGTATGTGAGCAACCCACACGTCTCTCTTCGGCTGCCCCACTTCTGGATCCTCCTCACTGGCAGCACCTCTCCTGATGAGGGTCATCGAGGTCAGTTTGGAGACCACATTCCTGCCCTGGTTGCTGCGGAGACAGGCCTCGCAATCTGCCCCACTCCCAACCTTCACATTCCCTAGGGTAGATTCAGGGCGAGCAAGATAAAAAAGGAGGCTATCGGATGAAAGTGACCACACAACGGAGGGAGGGGGAGGTTCTGCATACCTTGGGTGGCCGGGCATCTCCATTGCGCCAGTTCATATCAATGCGATGCTGCCGGAGAAAGGCCAGCTTCCAAGGGCTGTACATGAAACCCGGGCTTGGCAGCCGATGCTTACGCAGGCTCAGTGGCTCCTCAATACCTGCACAGAGGGACCCAGGAGGGTGGGGGTGGGGGAGGTCAGGGCAAAGACAGTCAGAACAGCCTGCCCTGCAACAACCGGACAAGGCAAGGGGGAAGCTGGAGCTCACCTCCATTGCGGCACTTCTCCCTCCAGAGCAGGTTGTCTTCAGCCAGGATGCGCCAGTAGCGACACGTCTGCGCAGCTCGAAGCAGGTCCCGAGGCTCCAGGAAGGAGAGGACGTAGAGAGCCAACTGGAAGGGAAGGGAGAGCTGCGACTTGGAGGGTGTTCAAAGCCCAGCTGATGTACTTGGGGCGCGAGCCATGTGGAGCCCACCAGGCAGCTGCTTGCCTCCTTTGAACAGGACCCCTGTCCAGCTAGATGCTGTGCCAGTAACCGCAACTGCTCAAGGGAAATGACATGTAGCAGCCCCCCTTTCTCCTCCGGAGACCTTGCCAAGTGGCTCTGAAAAGCTGGACTGACTCATCCATGTCCTCCGAAGGTCTGCTGCGTGCCCCAGGACCTGGCCAGGAACAGCCCAGCCTCCTACCTGGGCTTGCCCCACTTGCTTCTCCCTTTGACCTTCTTTGGGGTCATTCAGCTTTTACCACCTTCAGGCTCGTACCAAGTTCAAGCCCTCTTTGCTACCATCCCAGAAGGCAGACGTCCCAGGCTCCCTGACCCTTTCCAATTTCCTTGTGCCATTGTTCTCTCCTTTCACCTCCCCTCGAACTTTGTACTCTTTCTCCAGTTATGTTCCTGCTCCCCTTTCAGTGGGACTGCCTGAAACTCTCTAACAATGCCATTCATGCTTACACTTCTGTAAAACGACTCTTCTTGTGACAAACAACCCCCTCTCAACTACGTCACACCTGGCACTATGCGAGGCCTCCTTCCAAACAAAACACGCACCTCCTTCGGCAGAAGCGAGATGAAGTCACGCTGGAACTGGGGCTCAATCACTTGCATCATGTGCTTAATCTGGGGGGGCTCACAGCGGTCAATGAGCTCATCCAGGGCTAGCAGCTTCTCTGGGCCACTCCAGCACTGACAGGAAATCAAAGCAGAGTACACAGAGGAGTAGATAAAGGACAAAGAAGAAAGTCTGTTCTTTTGATCCTACAAACAGTAGCAACAACTAAAAATGTTTTAAGCTCGTTGCATCTACAGTCGTGGTTCTGCAAACGTCCCATAGGAAGAAAACGACCAGCGCCACAACCCACAAAGTCCATCCTTCCAAACCCCCAGATGGGCCTCCTTGCTAGAAGTTCTAAGCCTGCCATCTGCTCACCTGGAAAGTGCGTAACCAGTCCTGCAGTTCAGGGGGCGGAGCCACAGGGGGGACGTGGCGGCATCGTGCCTGGCCGGCCTTGGCATTCCGAAGATCCCCAAAAGTGGCTGCCGGCCGAGCGATGCAGGGACCCAGCATCCTGAGGACAGATCAAAGGGTTTCTTTCCCTGGCAAAGCCCCAACTCCTGCCCCCCATCACTCACTCACTCACACATAGACACCCACCTGCCCCGCTGGGAACTTTTGCAGAGCTTCTTCCCCGGGGACTGGACTCTGCCCTCGGGTCCCCCGCCCTCCGACTTGCGCTTCATCTGCAGCAGGGAGAGACCAGGACATCAGGAGCCCCGGCCGGCCGATCCGTCCCGAAGCAAGCGGGCTCCGCGGCCCCGCCCCGCCGCCCCTCAAATCAAGCTCCGGCCGAGTCTGCCAAGTTGCAAAACCCCGAGGACGGCTGCGGAGGGCGAAGCCTGCCCGGCGGGCTCCTCGCAGCCCCGGCTTCCCTACCTTGGGCCGGGAGTGCTGGAGGAGCCCCCCGCCCTCCGTCCGCTCCACATAGTCGATCCAGCGCTCGTCCACCGTGTAGTAGAAGTAGCCGTCCCCGCCCGCCTCGTCGCCGTCGCTGCTCTCCTCCGAGTCGCCGCTGCCCCGCGGAGAACCGGGCCGGCCGCCGCGCTCAGGACTGCGCACCGGCCCTCCGAGGCTACGGACAGCGGCAACTTCCCCGCGCGGTCCTCCCGCTCCGCCGCCGCCATCCTGTGAAGAGGAAGGGCGGGCGAGGCTGCGTGGCCCCGCGGCCTCCCTGCCGGGGCGGGGGGAACCCTGGGCGGCGAGGCCGGGTCGCCGTCGCGGGGGTCGGTCGGGCGTCTCCGGCCGGTGCGAGCAGGTCACGCGCTGGCGGTTCAGCTCCAGGGTCCGGGCAGTGATGCCCTTGACGCGCAGCAGGTCCTCCAGGCGGGCGAAGCCCCTCAGCTCCTGCGCGGGCCGGGAGACGGTCAGGCGGGCGCCCTCCAAGACCCCCGCCCGGATCAGCCACGGCCGCCACCGCCCCCCGAGCCGCCGCTCACCTCCCTCTTGCGCACGATCCCCCGCGCTCGGCGGTGCCCGATCCCGACCAGCGCCCGCTCAAGCTCCGCCGCGCCGGCCCGGTTGACATCTACCCTGCCGCCCCCAGACCCGGACCCCGACATCGCCACCGCCGCGCTCGGCCCGCCGCCGCGCGCCTGCGCACGACACCCGCCCCGCCTACATTTCCCAGAGAGCCACACAGGAACCGCCACTCGCCAGCAAGACGGGCCTTTATTGGTCGGGAGCCCCGACGTCACCGGCGCTTGTACAGGCAGGGCCGCAGCACCAGTCCGCGCAGCTCCTCGGCCGCTTTCGCCGCCTGCGCCCGGTCGGTCTTGCGCAGCTCGAAGGTGTAGAAGTGGCTGCCCGAGACGTCCTGCGGAGGGAGAGGCCGTGGGAGGGGTCCAGGGCGGTCCGGCCCCGCCCGCCCGCCCACCCACCTACCTACCTTGGAGGTCAGCCGGAAGCCCAGCCGGGCCAGCGCTCCTAGAAAGGCCCGCAGGTCCGCGAAGCGGCTCGCCACCTCGGCCACCAGCAGCGTCCCCCTGCGGCGCAGAGAAAGAGCGCGAGTGTTCGGCCGGCCGGCCGGCCTCGAGAGTCCGCCCAGCGGCCGCTCCCGCGCCCCCTCCCTTACCCAGCTCGCAGGACGCGGTGCGCCTCCTGCAGGATCTCGCTCAGGTTGGTCCCCATCAGCGCCAGACAGAAGACGGCCACGTCCACGGAGGCGTCCTCCAGCGGCACCTGGGGCGGCGAGAAAACCTGTCCGGCGGGGCGAACAGGCGGGGGCTGGGGACGGGAAGGGAGGCGGTCCAGCTGGCCTACCTGGGCCATGTCGCAGACGGTCACCCGCGGGTCCAGGGCCACCAGGTCGAAGCAGTGCACCCGATTGGGCAGGCTGCGAGCCAGGGTGCAATCCCCGCAGCCAAAGTCGGCCACAACCAAGGAGGACGGTCTGTAGGGTGGAGACAGCAAGTTAGCACAGGCGGAACAGCCTCCCAGCGCCCGATATACAGCCTGGCTAGGGGTTTTGAGTCTGGGGAGGCGGTAAGCAAAAAAGCCCCCACCAGAAGAAAGCCTGCCACATGGAGGGGGGAGGCGCAACAGGAGGCTTACTTTTTTTTTTCAAAGCTTGGATTAAGGGCAGTTCCTCCAATGAACTCAAAATTACTTTTTTGTACCCAAATAAACCTGCTTGCCCTACAGGCTCCTTTATATTCTTTGTTCATTCCCTGCCCCAGGGAAGCTCTTCCAGCAGGCATGCCAAGGGACAAAGGCATTTTTGTAGCATTTGCAAAAACAGCAGGACAGAGCAGTCATACAGAAAAGATTGTGGCTGCAAATTCAACCAGAAAAGAAGCTTGTGGAGCCGTAAATGAGATCTGGGCCAAAGCCCACATCTCAAGCCACAGCAGGGCTTAGAGCTCATAGATCACAACAGGCACAATCTCAGATCCTCAGACAGGCCTCTACTGCAGTGCAGGGAGCCTCCGCCCCCCCCCCATCCACCCCACTGGACTGAGCTCACTCTGACCTATGGTGAAGATAGTGCACAAAGCGCTCCACAGGTCGCTCGGGCCAGCGGGCTGCCTGCAGGGCAAAACCTCGGTGGTAGACACCTAATGCCTCAGGGTCCTCCTGGAAAAGCTGGGCTGCCTCTTGGCTGGAGCATGTGTAGAACAGCTGGTTGATGTAGCGGAAACGAGCGGCCTCGAGGCGGCTCTCCAGGCGCTGCCGCAGGGACGATGTCTGCCTGCCAGGCACCCCGCTATCTGGGGTCAGGCCTCCCTGTTCATCAAGAGGGTCATCTGCCGCAGAAGACACCAGAAGCCGGCCATTGGAGGCCTTGAATTTGTTCTTCTGCCGCCGCTTGTTCTTCTGCCGGTTTCTCCACTGTTTCCTGGTCAGCTGCTGCCTCAGCTCCTGGGCTGCTCTGCCAGCATTGCCGTCTCCCGTGCTGGACTCCGGACCGTCCTCCTTCGCTGCCACTTCACCTAGACGGAAGCCCTTCGCATCAGGCCCGAGAGGCTGGTCTCCGACAGCCACCCCTGCCAGGCCACGCAGCTGAGATCTCTGCCGATTGATTCGTTTTAAGTGGCGGGAGCGAACGCTCCTCGCATCCTGGCGGGGGTGAGACGAAAGAGCAGAGCGGCCTCGTGCCCTCTCGCTTGTTACCGCCGGATCCCCCGGCCGCGCAGCAGATCACGGCGCCCAGTCCCCGAGGAGGCTCCTCCGGTAGCTGTAGATACCGCTCCCCTCGGTACTTGGCACCCGCCGTCCTCCCTGCTCCTCACCGGCCGCTGTGGCACAACGGTGGCCGCCCGCGCTCTCGGCCGCCTCGCCTCCGCGCAGCCGGCCGCCTGGAACTCTCTTGTCCGCCTCCGAGCCCGCAAGGCCGCGCGGTGCCTCAGGCCGTGGTCGCCGGCGCAGGGCGGCCCGGAGGCGCTGGCGGGAGAGGAGCGATGCCCGCCCCGCGAATAATCCCGCGGCCAGGCTCCTCCGCGCCGGCATCGTCTCCGCAGCCGCCGGAAACTGCGCGCCGGAACATGCGCAACGCCTAGCGCCGCGGAGAGGCCCGCGCGAACCCCCCCTGGCGGCGGGAGGGCGGCGCCGCGCTGTCTCCAGCTGGCCTGGACGGGCGGGGCGGGGCGGGGCGAACGGCGCGGAGTGGCCACACCCGGAGAGCGCGGGGAAGGCGGCGGCGGCGGCGGCGGCGGGCGCGGGGCGATGGACGACATCTTCACGCAGTGCCGCGAGGGCAATGCGGTGGCCGTGCGCCTCTGGCTGGACAACACCGAGAACGACCTCAACCAGGGGTGAGCGGCGGGCGGGGGCAGCTCAGGAAACAGCCGGGGCCGGCGGCCTTTCCCCGCTCGCGGTTTTTCCGGGAGCGCCGTTGCTGAGCGGCCGGCGGGCCTGGGTCGGGGGGAGCTGGTCGGCGGCGGAGCAACTCCGGCCGTTCGTCGGGAGCTTGGCTCCTGCGTCGGGCCGGGCCTCTGGTCGGTGGGCACTGGCCCCGAGGGCTGCCCGCGGGACCCCCGTCCGAGCGGAAGCCGTGGCCGACCGGAGCGCCTCCCCGTCCCACTCCGATCTCCTTTTAAGGGCCGCCCGCTGGCGCTGCCCGCCCAGGCGGCGGAGGAGGGAGAGGCTGGGCGCTGCCTCCCGCCACCGCTTCCTCCTTTCCTGGCAGGGACGACCATGGCTTCAGCCCCCTGCACTGGGCTTGCCGCGAAGGGCGCTCCAGCGTGGTGGACATGTTGGTCATGCGAGGCGCCCGCATCAACGTCATGAACCGGGGAGACGACACCCCCTTGCACCTGGCTTCCAGCCACGGGCACCGGGACATCGTGCAGAAGGTGGGGGCGGGGCGGGGGCGGGGTGGGGGGCTTGCTGCGGTTCTGAGGCCCTGACTCTCCCTTCTCTCGCGGTGCAGCTGATCCAGTTCAAGGCAGACATCAATGCCGCCAACGAGCATGGCAACACCCCTCTCCATTATGCCTGCTTCTGGGCCCAAGAGCAGGTGGCCGAGGTGTGTGGGGGCTTCCAGGGGGGCTGCAGTGATCGGGTCGGTTGGGCTATGAGTAAGTGCTGTCTCCCTGCCTCACCTTCCCTCCCTGTTACTGCCAGGACCTGGTGGCCAGTGGGGCGCTGGTTAGCATCTGCAACAAGTATGGAGAGACGCCCCTGGACAAGGCAAAAGAGCCCCTGCGGGATACACTGAGAGGTGCGCCCCTCTTCCAGCTGACCTTTGACCTCTTCCTTCTGCTGCTGCTGCTGCTGTTCCTTGGTGGGAGGGGCAGAGTTAGCCCAAGGACCTGCCTCCCCATTAACCCCGCTGGCCTGTGCCCAGAGTGATTCTTTTCCTTGTGTGAAGCAAGTCACCAGGCTGTCGCCTCGAAACTCAGGCAACCCAAATTCGGTATGGAGCTTGGAGTTAGAATCAGGACCCCCTGGCAGGGATGGCACATCTCCCTTGGCATGTCTGGAGAGGCCAGGCTGAGGACGATGCCATCTCAGGCCCTTCATGCATTGGGGGAGAGGACGGGGAGCTGCCTGCCCTCACAGGCACAGGGGAGGATCAGCTGCCAGCAGGCAGTGGTGCTGATAGGCAGCACAGTCCCTCTGAGGAGGAACAGCTGCCTCCCCCCCCCCCCCCCAACCCAGGGCACGGAGAGCAGAGCTTAGGCAAACCCAGAGAAAGGTCTACTCCAGGGAGATTCTCAACCATCCAGGTCGTGGCTTTAACCAAGGAGCTTTTCCAAGAGGCAGCTGGACTTTCTGGTTTTTCCTTCAAGACGTTTCAGTTCTAATCCAAGAAGCTTCTGCAGTTCTTTAGAGTTCTTTAGAGTTTCAGAAGTGAAGAAGCTTCTTGACTGAGAAGTAAAACATCTTCAAAGAAAAAAACAGAAAATCCTGGTGCCTCTTGAAAAAGCACCTTTGGGACAGACAAGACCTGCATGACAAAGAATCTCCATACACAATTAATTTGAGCTAAATAATCATTTATTAAGGAGGAGTAACAGAGAGATCTCGATGTCCTAGTGGACCATCACTGAGCCAGCAATGTGTTGTAGCTGCCAAAATAGCCAACGCGATCCTGGGATAATGTCAAGAGAAATGCTCGTACCGCTTTATATTGCACTAGCGAGGAATGCTGTGTCCAGTTCTCGTCTTCCCAATACCAAAAAATTCTGTGGCCTAAAAAACATGCACAGAACAGCAACAATGAGGAGGAGTCTGGAGGTACGAAGAACGTTGTAGGGGAGACGGGCGGCATAGAAAATAAGGAAACAAATGACAAAGGAAACCGGGTGTGCCTGGCCTACCAAAGAGAAGGATTAAGGGGGACAGGATGACTCTCTTCCAGGACTGAAGGGGTCACCCCAGAGAAGAGGAGACTGAGTTGTTCTCCAAAGCAGGGGTCACCAACCTTTTGGAGTTCAGGGACCACCAAACTCATAATATTAGATCCCAGGGACTATGAACTGATTCGGTGGGCGTGGCCTAATTTGTGGATGTGGCTTGGTCATGTGACTGGCTGTGCATGGCTTGTATGTAAATATTACAAATATATATATATATATATATTGAATTTTTTATAAAAAAAGATCAACTTTTACCCAAAATCAGGCAAACCAGGCAGGCAGATTGAGTTGCTCACAGAATCACCAGAGTTCGATCTATCTGCCATCGGCTAGCTCAGTGTCACATAAAATTTGCTTGCAAGCAAACCTTCAGTCCTAAGGGAGGTTCAGCTGTATTTTAAAGCAGAGCTGAAGTTCTAAAGGTTAGCTAGAAAGCAAGAAATCCAACAATTTCTTACTTCCTAGCGAATATAAATCTCCCGGCACATCAGAACAGATGATGGTCGGAAAAAGGAAAAATAGAAATTTAGCAAGCAAGTTTGCTGGGTAAGGAGTGAGTGGGCAGGGGAGCATGTGAGTGGTGCAGCCTTGTGTTCCTGTGCAGCCTGGATTGCTTTGGGGGGGGGGGTGCTCTGGAGTTGAGCTTTCTCTGCGGCTCACCAAATATTTTTCACGGCCCACCGGCTGGCGACCGCTGCTCCAAAGCACCGGAAGGCAGGACAAGAAGTGATACGTAGAGATACTTGTGAAAGAGACAGATTTTCTGGCTGGGAAAATTGAATGGTTCAATGGAACAGCTTCCCTCCCAGGACTGTGGGTGCTCCATCGCTGGAGGTTTGACCAGGATTGTATAAGGTCTCCTGCCTTGACCAGGGGGTTGGACTGGAAGACTTCTGAGGTTGCTTCTGGCCCTAGCAGTCTGTCTTCCACATTCATTCCACGAGGCCCGAAGGCAAAAACTGGGTTCCCCAAAAACTCCAGAGCTTTTTCAGTCCATCTATGCATTGGCTCCCCTCCCTCCCCCCACCAGTTTCCTTCGGTAAATTTGGGGAGGGGTGACTGGGAGAAGGAATGGCTTGACTGCCATTCCTTCTCCCAGTCACCCCTCCCCAAAACTCCTTTCCCGGGACGCTGCTCTCCAGCCTCCCTGACCATTCCCTCTGCTCTCCCTCCAGAGCGTGCAGAGAAGTCCGGCCAAAGCCTGACACGCCTCCCCTACAAGGACACATTTTGGAAAGGCACCACACGGACTCGGCCACGTAAGAGATGGGGAGGCAAGGGGGCTCCTGGGCCAGAGCGGAGGTGGGGGGCCCAACCCTCTCCTCGGGCCTTTCTCCTTTCCTAGGCAACGGCACCCTGAACAAGCTGGTGGGGATTGACTTCCGGCAACTGAGCCTGGGCCACAAACTCAATGAGAACCAATCTGGAGAGGTGCTGCTCCCAGCTCCCCTGCCCTGCCCTGCCCTGCCCTGCCCTCCCCCGGCACAGGTGGGGAGGGGGCTTCCCCATTCCTGGCTCTGCCGGGTGCCCTGACCCCTCCGCTTCCCTGCAGCTCTGGAAGGGGCGCTGGCAGGGGAACGACATTGTCATCAAGGTCCTTAAGATCCGCGACTGGACAACCCGGAAGAGCCGGGACTTCAACGAGGAGTACCCCAAGCTCAGGTGAACTCCGGGGCAGTGGTGGTGGCGGGGGCGGGCTTTGCTCTGCCCTTTGAGCAGCACCCGGGCCTGCCTTTGGAAGTGCTGAAGCTGACCCGAGCCATCTCTTCCCCACAGGATTTTCTCCCACCCCAACGTGCTGCCGGTGCTGGGTGCCTGCCAGTCACCCCCTGCTCCGCACCCCATCATCATCACCCACTGGATGCCCTACGGCTCCCTTTACAATGTGCTGCACGAAGGCACCAGTGAGTCTTGCCCCTAGCTGGGGTGGGGGCTCTTACAGCCCAGCAAGGGGGGGGGGGGGTGAGCAGGGACCCCAGTCACTGACTGGCTGCATGGAACCACCACTCTGGCCACTTTGCACCAGGCTGTTCCTACAACAGAAGCAGCCCAGAGTTGATACTGAGCCGTATTTTATGGCAACTGAGGCCTGGCCAGGTGAAAATATGCCATGCAACCTCTCCCAGATTAAAATCACTTGCCCCAGGGCAACCTAAAGTTGGGGGGAAGAGGAGAAATCCAGCACCTCCCTTACAGTATGTCAGGTGGAAATAACCAGGAAGTTTACTCCACGCTATCTTTGCCCAAGAGTGTGGCCTCCTGATGGCTAAGGCATACTGGCACCAGATAAAAGTCCATTCATTGGGAGGGGGGAGGGGCAGCTATTTGGGTTTCTTTTGAGAGTCTAGCGCATCATCATCCAAAGTGACATCCTGGGTGGCCCAGCCCTCAAACTCTGCTTGGTCATCCCCTGCAGGTCTTTGGTGAGGCGCTGGTCTTCGGAGGGCCTGTTGGCAGCCCTTCTGCAGAGCTGCAACATCCCTGCCTGCTTCCCCTGGAGGCTGGATGTGGGCCTGGGTCCCTTGCAGCCTTTTTCCTTCCTCCTCTGCAGTCCTGGGGCATAACCCCACTGCACTGGGAGCCCCGACCTCTGGGTGCAGTGGCCTTGCTGCCTTACTAAAACACATTTCCACCCCTGCCAGTAAAAAGTGTAAACGTTTTGATGCCTCTTTTGGCTGGAATTCCTTCGAGAGAGTTGTGGGAGAGCAACTGGCTCAACTTCTCTACAGAAAGTGAAATAAAAGGAGGGAGGGAGGGAAAGTTCAGAACAAATCACTAACCACCTGAACAGCCAGGACATCTCTGCCGAGACCTAAATGGACACCACCTCTTGCCCACAGGGCCTGCTTTTCCTTTCTTCTAATTTTGGGCATGGCTTTGTGCCCTTCAACCAAGCCACTTTCTCTGGGTTAGAGGACCCAAGAGGGTGGAGGTGCCTTCGGTGGAGGGAGTTGCCATCCCAGATGCCTGCTACAGGGTCTGAGCAACTGGGAGGAAGGGCTCCTCTCCACCCATAAGGGTGGGCTTAACTCGCTGTCCAAGGAGAGGTCCCAGATCTTCCCAAGAGCTGAAGTGGATGGCTGTCTGGGAACATGGTGCGAGAGGAGTTCCTGGCAGCCGAAGTGAGCATCCAGGCGGTTGGGCTGCTCCAAGGCTCTGGGCTGGCTCCAAGTCTTGTCCCAAGTGGGCTTTGGGTCATCCGTTCCCCTTGAGGCTCTTTTCCCCAGTCCCTCTGCCTTTGTGTGGGACGCAAACCCCATGGATCTGCCTGTGAGGTTTTGTGCCAGTGCGGGAGGGGATTGGGCATGCCTGTTCTCTTTCCACCCAGAGCAGGCCAGGGACTCACTGAATTAGAGGCAGGAAGGCGGATTCTGATAAAGCCTTAGAAGAAACGTGGTGAGGTGAAGAGTAGCTTAATGCCATGGAGCTGGGGCAGGATGGCCCCAAAGGCATCTCCCAAGTTCCATCTCATAATCTTCGGTTTGCTGAAACTGACCGCCCTCCGTCCCTGGTGTTCCTTACCCTCCCTACCTCATTTCTCCAGACTTCGTGGTGGACCAAACACAGGCAGTGAAATTTGCCCTGGACGTATCTCGGGGAATGGCCTTCCTGCACACCTTGGAACCACTCCTCCCGCGTCACTATCTCAACAGCCGTGGCATCATGGTCAGTTGGGGACAGACAGGGAGGTTGGCACACTGGGCAAAGTGGACCCCCCAAGGCACAACCTCACCCGGTCTCTCCCCTGGAACAGATAGACGAGGACATGACGGCCAGGATTGGCATGGCGGATGTGAAGTTTTCCTTCCAGTGCCCAAGCAGGATGTATGCCCCGGCTTGGGTGGCACCAGAAGGTGAGGGGGGGCAAGTGATTCTCTGCTTCCCCTGCCAAGCACATCCGCAGCTTCTGCCAGGCAGCTCCTCCAACCCTCTTCCTCCTCACAGCTCTACAGAAAAAGGCCGAGGAGATTAACCGGCGTTCAGCAGACATGTGGAGTTTTGCAGTGCTCCTGTGGGAACTGGTGACCCGGGAAGTGCCGTTCGCCGACCTCTCCAACATGGAGATTGGCATGAAGGTGAGCTTTGGCGGGAGGACGAAAGGGTTCTGCTCGGCTGTCCAACGGGTGCCAGTGAGGTTCTTGTGTCTCTAGGTCGCCCTGGAGGGGCTGCGACCCACCATCCCGCCCGGCATCTCCCCTCATATTTGCAAGCTGATGAAGATCTGCATGAACGAAGACCCTGCCAAGCGCCCCAAATTTGACATGATTGTCCCTATTCTTGAAAAGATGCAGGAGAAGTGAGAGGGCCCCTCCGACAGCCACTAGCCGGCCCCAAGTGCCTTCAGGAAGAGCCAAGGGCTGGAGCGAGGGCTCCCTGCACATGGTACGGATTTGGAGGGCGAACTCCATGAGGGGACTGCTTGGCCTTGCACTCTCCCTGCTGCGTTCATGGCCCCACCCCGTATCTCTGGCCACCTCTCGTGCCAAGACCACCCTGCACTCCCACCTGGCTGTGCTACAGTTTTTATCTTTTCTACACAGGCCCAGGACAAAGCCCCCTGTGGCCCAATAAACCGCTGTCACTGAAGGAGAGCCTTTTGTGCTGCTTCCATGGGGAGGGAATCGAGGGTGGGGGGGCTCAGCAGCCTCCGGGAACCGAATTTGCAAGAAATCCTTTTGCCACAGAGAGGTGCATCTTTCCCCCCACCAATAGGTAGCTGGGAAGAGGCACCTCCTGCCCTCTGTGCCAGAACAAAAGGCTGAGTTGGGGGAGGGGAAGGGAGGGTTGTCACTGCCTGAGGTGGGAGGACAGAGCAACAGTGCGGTGGAGGCTTTGGGCTTTGTAAGGAGGCAGGCAGGTGCAAAGCCGAGGGAGGGAATGGGCTGGTGCTGAGTGAAAGCTCCAGCCAGGTGTGCCCCCCCCCATTCAGTGGGCATCCTCTGCCCACCAGCAGCAGAGCGCCCAACGTTAGAGCCTCCTTGCAGGGCAGCAGGAGGTCCTGACAGTAACCAGAGCAAAAGAGGGGGAGCAAGGGAGAGGCTTTAATGAGGCACGGGGTGGGGCTGGGGGAAGGAGGGGTTCTTAGGTGAAATAGTGGGGCTTCTTGACGTTGATGCCGTATTCGGCCAGCGCAGGGGCCAGGTCCTCCATGGTCAGCGTGTGCTTCTTGTCCTGCGTGGAGGAGAGGCAGCAGCAGCCGGGGGTCAGTGCCCCCTCCCCAAAGCGCCCGCTGCCCCCTCCCCACCCACCTTGCTCTTGTTGCGCGAGCTGCAGGAGGCTGTGCCCTTCATCTTGCAGTGCTGCAGGGCGTCGTTGGCCACGTCCGAGATGAACTTCTGGGCCGCCAGCGAGACCAGCCGGATGCTGCGGGGAGGGAGGGAGGGAGGGTTGGCTCGATTCGGCCGGGCTCGCCCAGGAGCCCCGGGAGCCCCGCCACACTCACATGCGCGGGTCCGACGCCTCGAAGCCGGCGCGGTTCAGGTAGTAGCCGGTCACGGCGTCCGGGATCTGCAAGAGCGGGGCTAAAGTCAGGCGCGCACGGGCGCGTCCGCAGCCGCCCCGCCCGCCCGCCCGGCACCCACCGTGGGCGTGTAGTCCTCCAGCTGCAGCAGGAAGTCCACCAGCGGCGCTGCGGACGAAGCCGAGCCGGGCGGAGGGGCGGCGGCGACGGCCTTGGCGTCCCCGTTGGCAGCGCCCGCGGGCGGCGCGAAGACTCCGTTGGGCAGCGGCGGCGGCGGCCCCTCGATGGGCTGCGCCAGGGAGGCGGCGGCGGCGAGCCCTGCGGGGGGGGACGCGTGAGAGCGGCCGGGCGGCGGCGGCGGGGGACCCCGCCCCGCCCCGCCCCGCCACTCACCGGCCGCCCCGCCCGGGCT
>BLBF01000006.1:0-93108 GCA_015471245.1 Laticauda colubrina | reverse complement strand
GGCGCCCGCGTCCCCGGCGGCGGCGGCTAGAGGCGGCGGCGGAGGGAGGGCCGCGGGCGCTGCGGGGCTGGGGTCGGGCTCCGCGACGCCCCCTCCCGTGCCGGCGCCGCCGCTGCTACTGTTACCGCCCGCCCCGCTGGCGCTCATGGATGCGACGACCTCCGGCGGCGGCTTCTGCGCAGGCGCGCCTGTCTTCCTCTCCCCCTCCCCCGGAAGCAGGGCGGGCGTGCCTCCTCCCCTCCGGCGCGACGCCCAAGGGGCGGGGCTGGTTCCTACGGCGACCTCCACGGGAGGGCCGGGGACCCGGCGGGAGGGCCTCCCGGGCGCTGCCGGCCCCCCTTCGCTCCCGGGGAGTCGCCCGGTGAAGATAAAGTCGGCCGTGCGGGGGTCCCCTTCGAGGGCCAGGCCGGTGCTTCACCGGACTGGCGCTCTGACCCCGGAGGAAACCCATACAAGCCGCACCTCGAAGTGTCCCGGAACAAGAATTGCAGCCATTGCTGCGAGGCCGTTTTGGCAGGCTGGAAGCGAGTCTTCCGTGGCTGGTTCTCTCAAGGCCGGAGACGGGACAGGCGAGGCCCAGCGAGCCCCACGGGCAGAACCTCGCCAAAGGAAAAGCTGTCGGTCTGAACCTTCCCCCCTCCCGCCTCCCCCTTGCAAGGTCTCTTCTGCTGCCGGGTCTTCCGTTCGGGACCCGCATCCCCTGCCCCAGCCCGTCTGCCGCCCACGAAAGAGATCTCGGTGGTTGTTTTGACGGAGAAAATACAATTCAAATCTATACATAATACATAACAGCCACCTTCGACTCTGTCTTTCTTCCTTTGGAACCGGAGGCAGCTCTGCGAAGCGGTTGTAAACGTGCAATTTTAGGGTGAATCGATGCAGTACCGACAATCTGCAGCTTCTCAAGATTTGGGGGTGGGAACAACTTACGTTGCTTCTTTTTTGCGCAATGCGCTCATCTCCGGGTAATGCATTTTAGCATTCAGAGAACTTGGAAGGATAAAGGATGTCATGCCCCTGTTGGAGACTGACTGACTCTGAGGGAGAGGAAGAACAGCAGACAAGGAGTGAAGTGTGGCTCTGGAGGAAGCTGACTGGGCAGTCAGAGGAAGACCCAGGCCCATCCCCTCCCTATCCTCGGGCATGCAGGGAGGAGAGGATAAGGGAGAAATATGGATGGCATGGTCTACCCGGGAGAGCCTTGATCATTTTCATGGGCTGCAGCTGAGAGAATTGGTTCAAAGGATGGACATGAGCATGGGCCCTTGCTGGAAACAAAGCATGGAAATCTCTCTAGCTTGCCGTCCTTCCCAGTGTGTGTTCCGATATCTCTGGGCATCTTCAAGCCCTTATCTTGCCTGGTTCCCTTAATTGCTTCAGTGGGGTTTGTGTTGTTTTTACTCTTTATAATTTATAGGCATTTCCTCTGGTAACTGCTTGTATGGGAGTTTTTTTTGTCTCCAGTCAAGGATATTTGGACCTTTGAAGCAAAGTGAAGGAATAAAAGGGGCTTCACCTGTTTTTGTGACTGTGTTTATTTTGTATCCCACCCTGGGTCATCACAGATAAGGGCTTTGAAACCCAGACAGACTAGAGAGGGGCTTGGTGCTCCGAGCTTGGTGGTTTCCTTGCAGACATTTCCTGATCAAAGTAGGTAATCGCATCAGTACTGGAAGGAACGGGGGGGGGGAGGTGCTCTCATGTTATATGCTAGTGGCTTGCCCTGTCAGTGCTGGCGGGAGTGTCTTTGCCTGTGGAAAGGCTTAGCCTGAAGAGAGTCGGCAGGACAGAAGAGACCCTCCAATCACCCTCTTCCAGGCACTTCAGAGTTTCAGGATGTCCTTTTTATTCCAGGCAGATGACTGGACGTTGGAACTTGCTTTCGGGGGGGGCTGTGGGGGGGATTGATGCGGTCAGGCAGATTCTGGGGCTTGTATCTGAATTCCTGCCACAGCCCCACCTGGCCTGGGATTTGGGACAATTTCTCTATGGTGGACCCTAATCCTTGTGCCAAATATTGCTGAGGTGTCCATACTACTCAATGCCGAGGCTTCTAGATGGGTCAGAGACTGTCGGCTTCTAGATGGACCAGAGACTGTCGGCCAGAGACACCTGGCAGCGCCAGTGGGAAGCTGGTAGCTGAAACACTTGTGCTCAGAAAGAGGGTGGGGCTCTGTTGCAAGCCTCCAAGTCACACCCATCCACCCACCCTGTCCGTTCTCTCCCTCATCCTGATTGCAAAGCCAACCACCAGCAAGGCCCACACCGTGGCAGGCTAGCCCAGGAGGCCACGCAGCAGCAGAGGGAAGTTGGGGGTCCCCCAGCCTGTGACAGGGTCCCAGGCAGGGGCAGCACAGAAGCCCTGGCCTTGCACAGCAGCATCCAGACAGGACTGATGACATCCATGGATCACCTAGGGGGAGGCAGAGGAACGGGGGCTTTGACCACATGCCCAATATCCAGGATCCCACTCAGCCAAGCCTGCCCCTCTTTGTAGTTGCAGTGGCTGACATCAAATTCACAGGGTGCTCCTCCCACCAGGGATCAGCCTCCCAAGCTGTCCTCCCCCTTTCCCAGCACTCACATCATAGAGGGCAGTGCTGTTCCCTCCTTCCTGGAGCCGGTACAGGGCAGGGTTGAGGAAGCCCAAGGCAGGCAGCCCTCTCTGGAGGCGCCAGTCATTGATCAGGGCAATGATGCCCCCTACCACAGGAGTGGAGGCCTGCAATGGGGGAGGAAGCAGGAAGGTCACTGGGGGCCGGCGGGCTCCTCAGCCCAGTCAAAAGGCAGCCGAGGCTCTGGGAGGCCAGCAGGGAGCGAGGGCTGCATACGCACAGAGGTGCCCGAGACCCAGGGCATGGGGAGACGGTTGGTCACCACCCAGTAGTTGTCCGAGAGAGCTGCCAAATCCGGATAAGCTCTGCCTGTGCTGTTGTAGTAGCTGGCAGGGGGCAGCCGACGCGTCGTGCTCAGGAAACGCTTCACGGCTGTTACCTGTGGGCAGGAAAAGGGGCGGACACTGCTGTTCCAGCACGCTGCCCCCCTCCTGCCCCACAAGCACAATCACACCAGCCCCATCCTCTCTGTGGGCCACTTCCCTCCACAGCCATTATGCTTTGCCACCAAAGGGCCCTCAGGGTGGGGAGTGGCATAGCCCCTTGGGTCACCTGGTAGTCGGGCATGGGAAAGACATTGCTGAACCCGCCTCCACTGATGTAGTCTGCCACCTCAGCGCCGACCAGGAAGGGCTGCTGGAAGGCCGTGCCTCCAACAGTTGTCACGTAAGGGCTGCAAAGCAGGAGAACCATTGGGTGGCCTCCAGCTACCCACCTCACCTGAGGCAGGCAGGGGACAGGCGCCCACCCGATGAGAGTGGGCACCAGAGATGGATGCCTGCATGATAGGTGCTTGAGGGTCCTGGGAGCCAGGCAGATCAAATTCTGCTGGTCTTGGCTGCAACCCCCAACCCCTTCGCATTCTGCCCATCCCGTCGCTTCAGAGGAAACGGGCTAGGTGCCCAAAGAACCCCAGGGCCCTTCTCCTCACCTGGAGGCTGGGAAGCTGGGCCGGAAGACATGCTTGCCCCCCGAGACCGTCCGGCAGCCGGCCCCAGAGTCACCTAAGGGAGGAGTTCAAAGTAAGACTGGTCACTTTCCTCCTCCATTTCCAGCCACTTAATGTTTTATTTGATTGTTAAATTTATTTGCCTCCTATCTTACTGTGGAACTACTCTAGGTGGCTTACAACAATACAAAGGAAAACAACAAGAGTGTAAACTGAAATAACAGGACAGTAAAATAAAGAATGAAAAAGAACACGTTTGTGTATATAGCATGCGTATGTGTGTATGTATAGGTATGGGCAGATATACACTTTTTGAGAGCAAGCAACAGAATTTCATTTTTAATGTGTCCCAGTGTGCTCACAATAAAAAAAATGGCAATAAAAGTTATCTTACCCCTCTAGATATGATTACCAAAACAATGGGCAGGTGGACAGCAGGGTGCAAAGGGGGTGGGGGAGTGGAGTCTGCCATCAATCCAACAGCCCCCACCAGTGTGGACCCCCCCCCTCGATCTGGACCACAGGCCAAGTGGCAGAGCCAGTTCTTCAGGCTCTTACAGAAGGAAAGGTTGGGGTAGACCTCACCCAGGAGGGCAGGCTGTGCCAAAGGGCAGAAGGCTCTTCTTCTGGATCCCCATAGTTAGGAGTTCTTTAACCAATGGGGTCTGAAGTAGCCCTTCTCTGCCGGCATTGAGTAGGAGGGCTTGCCTAGCAGGACAAGGCGGTTCATCAGGTACCAATGTGCCACTGAGGGGTTCAAAGGTCATAAGCAACACCTTGCAGTGCACTCAGAAGCAGACTGGGAGCCAGTGCAGTTCAGGGAGCAGAGAGTGGGTCACACAGGCCGTCCTAGGAGCCCCAAAGATTGTTCTCACTGCTGTACTTTGTGCCAGCTGAAGCTTGCAAATGGATTTCAAGGGTAGCCCCATGTATAGTGCATTGCAGAAATCCAGAGCTTGAGTAACTGAGCTCGGGAAGTCCTGATCCAGAAAGGCCGCAGCTAATACCCAAACCAGAGCTGTGCAAAAGCTCTCCTGGTCATGACCATCGCTTGCTCTTCAAGCAGGAGATGCAAATCCAGGAGAACCCCGAGTTGCAAACCAGGTCTGGGTGGGTTAATGCAACCCTGTCCATGGTTAAGGATGACGAACAGATCCTGAGACCCCAAACCACTCAGTTTGCCAGGGTTATGTTGAAGTCTGTTGCCTTCCAGGCAGGTTCACATGGACTCCAGGCATTGTGAGAGGGCAGAATCCACATCACACGGGTCCCCAATGTTCAGAGATGTGGAGCACAGCCTCATACAGATGTTGAGTGAGTTTCAGGCGCCTGGGACACTGCAACTGCATGGTCAGAGGGCTGGGCCTCGCTCTTCCTATCAACACCCCTTGGGATTGACCCTGGATGAAGCAGCTGAACCAGCGCAAAACTCTGAGCCCAGCCCCAACCCACATGGCCGGCCCAAAAAGATACCATGGAAAAAGCTACCATGATCAACGGTACCAAAGGCCATTGAGATGTCAAGGTCATGGCCCGATCCCACCCCCACCAAGGCGGTCTCCGTCCTACCACTGGGCTTGGACCCCAACTGAAAGGGCTCCAGTGCATCTCTTTCCTCCAGGACCCCTGGAGTGGCTGCCGAGCAACCACTTTTCCACCACCTTACTCAGAAAGAAAGGTGGGGGACTGGGCGAAAGTTGTCCAGGCAGGTAGGATTGAATGATGGCTTTTTAGGGAGGACAAACCAGGTTCAAGGAAGTGGGGGAGAAGAGGCCCTGCCAGAAGCTCTCAAGTCAGGGCTTGCCACCCACTGCTCGCCTTGGCAAGGCTGCCCTGCAGTGGCATCTAGGCATGGGGTAGCCACCCTTTGCTCCCAGCCTGGGGGGGGGGGGGGTGCACGCACCTGAGGCAAAGAGGATGCTGATGCCACGGGCAGCAGCTTTCATGAACTCTGTGTTTACTCGCTTCATGTAGGCCTGAGAGAGGCTGTCCTCATCGTCCCCGTAGCTGACTGAGTGGACCCATGGCAGCCCACTGGTGTTGCTGAGCAGGAGCAACCACTGTAGGAAGGGCTCCTGGCTCTCGTGGCGACCTAGGAGGAGGAGGAGGAGCCGCCCTTCGGCCAGTCAACCCTCCCCACCTCCACAAAGCCCCTCCCACACAGCCTCTGGCCCCTCCTGGGCCACTGCACAGGTGAACCCAAACAGGCCGAAGCCCCACTGCTCCAGCAGTGCCCCAGCAGCAATGGCAGAGGTCAGGAGACATGGCCACCCTCAGCTGGCCTGTGCTCACCGGTGTTCCCAGCTGGGCCTGGCTGAGGAGAATACCTGCATTGCTGAAGACCCAGGTGGAAATGTTGGCACCTGTGCTCATGAGGTACTCCACGTCCAGACTGGCCTCCAAGCCAGCCAAGCCAGAGCCCTGGGGCCCAATGACTTGGTCAACCCGGGAGCGGTGGGGGAATGTGCTGCCAAAGAGCTGCATAAATTCAGCCAGGTCGGCCTGGTGGAAGTACTGCTCTAGGAACTGGCAGGGAAGAAGCCATAGGGCTGAGAGGCCACCCTCCAGCAGAGCCCAGAGATTTGCACACCGGGCATGGAGACAGCCAAGCCTGCCAGCCCCCTTCCCTCCAAATGCCGAGCGGAAAGGCTGGGCCCCTACCTGGGCACACGCCTGGCTGTTGTGTGAGAAATTGCCCACATCCAAGTGGGTCAGGTTGTATCGCTTGCGGAGCACAGACGGTGTCACACCCAGGTGGAAACTGGACTGCCTGTCCTCTCCCAGTGGTGGCTTTTCCACAGCCCAGGCCTGGCTCACCACCTTTCGTTCGGCTGGGAAACGGTGCAGCCCCCCCACTTAGAAGGGGGGAGAAAGAAAAGGGAGGTCATTGTCACGTACAGCAGATGAGGCGACCCAACCTCTCCTCACCAAAGCCCCCCTACCAAAGTCCACGTGGTCCACTAGGTCCTGATGAAGCCAGTAAGGCAGAGGGGACCTTACGACCTTGCGAGCATCCTTCCCATAGCGGTGGAACTGAGCTCCCGGGAGCAGGCGCTCAGCAGTGCTGCAGACAGAAATCCAGAGCTCAGCCACAGGCCCCCTTCCCCCCCACCTTTTTGCGGGCTGGCCAGTTGGCCTCCCTAAACACGACCCAACTCACCCGGCTGGCACCGAGCATTGCAGGAAGTCCAGGGTGCTGACCCTCTGGCAGTCCCGGACCCCATGAGCAGCCAGCCACTTGTCCACGCTGCCCAGCGTCAGAGGAGAGGGGGAGACGAAGGAGCGCACTTCGGCCAGGGAGAGGAAATGCCCTGGGCAAGGGGTCGGGAGAAGAGACCCGTCTTCAGGGGTGGCCCTCCTGGCCCATGCCCCCCACCCCCCACCCCCCACCCCGTGTCCCTCATTCCCTGTGTCCCTCATCCCCCGCTCCAGGGCTCCTCCAGGGCACCAGTCAGTGTAGGGCAGCAATGCCCTTTGTGGAAGCAGCAATGCCCCCTGTCCAAGGCTGGTCTGGCCTCTGAAATTCCCACCCTTGGAGGCAAAGCTTCCTGGGACCACCGCCCCTCCCACTCCCTGCAGAAACGACCCCATGTCCCCAGGAAAGAGGCACCCGCCGGCTGGAGGAGCGGAGTCCTGGGTTGCCCTCCTTGGGAGCAAGTTGCGGGTCGAGCCCGGCCTCCGCAGACGTAAGACACCTCCCGCTTCTAGGGTCCCCGGCGACTAGGCTGGAAGTCGGAACTAGGCCTCTCCCACCGGGGCCCGGGGGTCCCCAGCCGATACCGTAGTCGGGCGAGTCGGGCGAGGAGACGCGGCGCACCAGCTCGCTCAGCCGCTCGACGTTCCGCTGCCGAAGCGCAAAGGTCAGGCTCAGCTGCTCGGCGGGGGCCACGCGGCCCAGAGAGGTCCACCCGTCGGGGATCCTGGGAGGAGGCGGAGAGGGTGACGGTCCCAGAGCCCCGGCACCTCTGCAGGGCCGGAAAGGATCCAACCCGGGTGTGACCGTCCCGGCCGAGTCTCCCGACGCCCGCAGCCCCACCGGCTTCACCGGCTACCTTGAGCTTCTCGCTCACCGGAAGGGCTGGTCGGGCTCCGGAGCCCGGGCGGCGGCAGCACCGGAGCGGAGGAAGGCTGCCCAAAGCAGCAGCAGCAGCAGCGGCAAGCGGGAGCGCCCGGTCGGGCCGGGACCATACGGCGGAGGGGGATCCAGGCAGGCGCCGCGGGCGAGGACGACAGGACGGCCCCTCGCCTCGCGCCGGAGCTCCGGCGACCCCATCCCCACCAGCGCGGCCCGGAGTCAGGCGCCAGCTGTCACGTGACGGAGGGGGCGGGGCGGGGAGGCGCCCTCTCCGCTTCCGGCGGTCGCACGGCCGGGACTCGCTGCAGGGAGCAGCCCTTCTCCTTCCGCAGTTGCGGGCCCCCCTTCGGCCAGCAGCGGCGACGGGGCGCCCGCGCCCCCTTCCTCACCTCGCCCTGCTGGCCGGCGGGAGGGCCACGTCCATTCTCGGGAAGCGCGAGCCCGAAGCTCCGCTGCAGCGCTCCGGGAGCCGCGGGGGCTGGAGAAGGTGGGTCGGGCCGTGCTGGGAGGATCGGTGCCTCCCTCGGCGGGTCCCGCGTCGGGCTGGGGGGGGGGGCGGGCTCGCCGGGCGGGCTCCCTGCTTGAGAGCAACTGGACCTGGCACGCCTTGAGCTTCTCCACAAAGCAGGCGTTTCATTTATTCCCACGCAGGCTTCCCTTCCATCCGCAGCCCAGCTACAAAATACAGAACACCTTGGAGGTCGTCCAGTCCAACTCCCCCTGCTCAAGCTGGAGACCCTCTACCAGTCTGGACCAAGCTCTTCTGGGAAACCTCCAGTGTTGGAGCAACAGCCCTCAACTTCGGGAGGCAAGAAGTCCCGCTGGTTCATTGTTCTCACTCACAGGAAATTCCTCCTCAATCCTTTGTGCTTTTGGGCAGAGGACAAATTCTCATGCAATGGGGCTAAAACCAGGGAAGAGTTGGCATCTGGCCCGCCTCCTTGAGCCCTGTCAGGAGAGGGGCCCCGGCTGTCCCCCCCCAGCGGACTGGTTCTGTGGGGGCCTCTTTCCCTGAAGAGGGGGTGGGGTGGGGGCTGGGCTTGGCCCTCTTCCACCTGGCCCTTTTTTGGCCCTGATGGAGGACGCCATTGATACCAGTGAGGACCTATGACAAAAAGAGAGAAACCCTTTGGTCTCCCCAAAGAGGCCCCAGGTTAGAAAGGGGCAGGCTGCGATTTCAAGTCATGTAGAACCGAGAATCCTCCACATACTTAGTGAAATTTTATCCCAAACCATCAGAGCAGCTCCCCCAGCGCCTCATGCGGATCTTAATTAGGAGGGGGGCCCTGTACCCCACAAAAGAGGGACTGGGGGCTGGGCCTTTCTCCTCTTATCAACAGTGACTGGAACCAGCCCCAGAGGAACGTGAGCCAGCACAACACAGTGCTTCCCACTGCCAAATCAGTCCAGAAAAAAGGCCATGGTTGCTAGAACCTAAGGCTGCTCAGCGGTCAAGAGCAAATATGGAAGTACTAGCCCTTCTCACTTCTAGCAGAGGCAATCCGAGAGTACATTCAACGCCACCTTGGTCTCCTGCCTTCGTTTGAGTCCAGATAATCCGCTTTGTTAAGGTCTTGGGATTTAAGAGCCAACCAGCAGTGAAGCCGATGCAATATGGGATGATGCAATAAGAACGAATCAGCATAGCATGGGTATTTCCCTTTAAGACTGGGGATGGGTTCCATGGGTTTTATACAAAGGCAGCCATTAGAGGGCATGTCCTCTCTCCTTGTGTCGGGTATTCATTGCAGAGTTCATGTAGAAAAGAGGAAAGATTGCTTGTAAGGTATTTTGCCCACCACAAATATGTCTGTAGATATAAACCACTTGTATAAGATATAAACCAGTTGTATAAAAACCACTGTTAAATGTCTAGGGCTCTATGTGCTGTGTTTTGCTCCTGGGTTGTCGTATAATGGTAGTCATGCCGCAAACGCACTGACATGCTTCATCCAGAGTTCCCCAAAGCCGAAGTCCCCCAAAGCCACCAGCTTTTCCAGCCCTGGGAGACTGGATAACAACTGTCCAGTGGGCTGGATCAAGTGATAGCCCCTGGAGAAGTGGGCTGCCTCCTTAATACTTGGTAGGACAGGACTCTGGTTTGAGCTTCGTCAGCGACGAAAACTGCGTCTCTGTGCGGTTTCAATCCGTGCTTGCCGCTGGAGCGCCCCGAGCTGGCTGGTTTTGGGGCTAAGCCACCCCGTAGAGGTGGTGAAGAAGGGGGAGACTGCCTGTTGGGTTGAGGAGAGTCACATCTCTCCTCCCCAGCTGGCCATTACTCCCTTTCCCGAAGGCGGTTGTAGCGGTGGTCAGAAATGGCCACCACAAAGAAGAACTTGACTGGAAAACAATGTGCAGGAGGAAGATAAGAGAAAGTTTTGGTAAAACCCCAGGAAGAGAAAGTGAAAAAAGAAATAAGAAGAAACAGCTTGGGACTATATGGATTACTTGGTGATCTCTGGATTCTTGGTTATTGCATTTGAATGATTAAAATCAATCGGGTGGTTGTTTTAAAACTGTTTAAAAATGGCTCTGCTTTTAGAAGAACTGAAAACGGAACTTAAAAATTACAAAGATGCACAAGAAGGGAGAGGTTCTTTTGGCTTCGTATTTCAGTTCTTAGAAATGGAGATTTGGAACTATGAGAAACAACAAGAAATACCTACAGAACAAGAAGATTGGGACAAAGAAGCCATCTTTAATGAACAAGTAATCTTAGGTGATGAAAAAAAAGGAAGGTGGGGAAAGAGAATGGAAAGTTTAAGATTGGGAAAAACAACCCAAAAAAAAGAATAGAGTGAAAACTAAGTATAAAATCAGAAAGCAACAGAAGAGGAAAATGCAGAAGAGAAAATCAGAAGTAGAGAGACAAGGGGGTAAAAAGGGGAGGGAGAAGAAGAGAGGGAGGAAAGAAAGGAAAAGAAGTTATAAAGGACAGAAACAAAATATAGAGAAACGGTCTATTTAGATATAATGGATGAAAATCTAATGGAAAAAGAGATTCTGTAAAGGTACATAAGATAGTATTGTTATATTTGAAATAGAAATAATTTCAGAAAATATGAAACAATGTATGATTAAAATGTTTGATAAAATAGTTATAACAGTGGAATGCTTATCAATAAATAAATGTAACAAAATGAATATTTAATGATTTACAAAATGAAGAGAAATAAGGGTGAAAATCAATTATGGAGATTATATGTGTCTTTAAGGAAGTATGATATTTAATTGAAAATAAATGTTAAAGATGTTAAGACATCTTTGATTATTATTAATGATAGAATTGAATTGGAATGGAATGAGGGTTTATAATTACATATATTTATAATCCTTTTTTAAAAAAAAGAATATAGTGGGTATTATAAGAATGTACCAAGCAGAATTTGATTGGAAGTTATGTATTATGTATTATACTGAGGGTCATAACCTTAAGGTATATATTGAAGTGTAAATAAGAGTTGAATGGATATAATTAAAAGATATTTAATTTATATAATATAAATTAAAAGATACATACTCCAAGTAGTAACTACAGAAGAAAATTTGTTTAATGAGAAAAGATAATATGAAATTGAAACAGAACAGACAAAAGTATAAATATAATGATTTGAATTGAGATGAGATAATCAAAATTGAGAAAATTAAGAGGGGAAAAACTATATGGAAAATGTAGAATAGTATAAGATATGGAATAGAACACAAAAATGAGCATGAAATTGAGTTTGTGTCTGTATAAAGAAGTTCAACTGGGACCATGCTATTTTCAAAAAATGTTTTACTTGTATTTTGTGTGTGTGAAAACCCAAATAAAACTTTATTTAAAAAAAGAATACTTGGCAGGACCATCCCCTCCCTCACGGAAGAGCACATTCTCCCGCTCCCCTTTCCTATGCAGCTTTGACCTGTCAGATTTAACAGATCCATCAGAGTTGGAAGGGACCTTGTAGGTCATCTAGACCAACCCCGCCTGAGAGAGACCCTACATGTGATGGCTAACCTTTTTGTTGTCATGTGCTGAAAGTGCGTGCATGCATGTGCATGCATGCCTGCACCCATAATGCAATGCACACACGAACCCCGCCCAGACAACTCCTGCCCCGTGCATGCGCGTCTCCTGCACGCAACCCACCCCCTGCATATGCACGGCAGATACCCCAAAATCAACTGGCTGGTGGAAGGTGCGCACACCTGCGCAGTGGAACTGAGCTGGGGCTACAGTTCAACTGGCAGCAGAGATGGCTCTGCATGCCACTTCCGGCACATAGGTTCACCATCGCGGCCCTACATCCTTTCTGACAGGTAGGAGTCCAACCTCTTGGAAGCCTCCAGAGATGACTACTCCCACAACTTCCGAAGGCAACTTCTGTTCCACGGGTTGATTGTTCTCCCTGTCAGGAAATTTCTCCTCCTTATTTCCAGGTTGAACCTTTCCTTGTTCAGTTTCCATCCATTATTCCTTGTCTGGCCTTCGGGTGCCTTGGAGAATAGCTTGACCCCCTTCCTCTCTGGGGTAGCCCCACAAATATTGGAAGACTGCTCTCCTGTCTCCTCTGGTCTAGTGAAGACTAGCTATGCCCAGTTCCTGTCAGGAGGGGCACGTATCTATCACAGAGGTGGCCAAACTGATAGCTGTCAGAAGCCCTCCCAGAGGGAGTGATTTCCACTCAACCATGGAAATTGAGTGATTTTATGTCAGAGGTTTAGCATGTTCCTCACAGGGACTCAGAGGAACGGCTACTAGTTTCAAGGGGTGCCTAGGTCACCCAAAAGAGGGCTGAGTAGCCCTCTACAAACAAAGGGTGGAGAAATATTCATCGCCCTTACCCCACCCCCCCTTGCACTCTGAAGCCAAATAGTGACTCTTGCAGCTCTCACAAGAAGGGTGCGTTGTGCAGCCGCATCGATTGGCACCCGTTACTGTTCAGGCTAAAAGTTTCAGGTGGTCTTCAATTGCAATTCTCTACAGGAGGTGGTGGGGGTCAGTTTGGCTGGCTCTAGAGTCTAGACCATTTGATGTCCTGTCTGGGCAATCATTCTGGCATCTCCATTTTAGGAATTTCAAAAAGGTACTCTGGTTTCATTTTTGTCCAGGATTTTTGAGCTTTAGGTTGTGTCTTCAGCTATGGACATTTCTGTTTCTCAGCTAATTTACTTTGCAGAGTGAGGCATATAAATATTTATATGGTAAGTAGCAGCAGCACCCATTGTTGCTATATTGCAAAAATTCTGCAAAATTTTATTAGCTCTCAAGTGAGCACACAAACTCCCAGAGTGTGCCATTACTGCTTTTTTATTGTTTTCAGCCTTTTCAATTTTGAGACCCCTAAAATATGACTCCCCTAAAATTTGACTCCCCTTGGTAGTCAGAACATCCTGATTCAGATCTCTCTTGCAGGACCCAGATTTCCAAGTTGCCTCTTGACCAGCTGTTACCACTAAATTGATATTTTATCTTCACCAGATGACTATGTGGAAAATTGTTAAGGTTGCATATGTGTTCAACAAATTGATTTCTTTTTAACTCCCCTTATTCAATATGCATTGGCTTTCCAGCCTCATCCCAATGTCTTCTTTTTTTAAAATAAACTGTTCCAGATGCCCCACCTCGAATTAAGTTGGTTTCTAGCTGTGCCTGCTGCTGTGAGAAGTGTGGGGCAGGGGAGCTCCTGGTGGAAGAAGGCCCACAGCAGCAGCGCCACCCAGGTTGTCCTTCTGCCCCCTGGCACCCTCTTCCCCAGAGCAAGTGGGCCCGCCTGGCACCGGAGGACATGGGAGCCCGGAGAACATGGGAGCCCGGCTGGACTGCGTCTCCAGCCGCTTCTCTGCTCGGGCACAGCAGACAAGAGAGGTCTGGTTACACGGTGTGGTTTATTATTAAGGCATTAATTATGTCAAGAACTTGGCACTTGGGTTCTGGCCCACCAACAGGAGGACTAGGATGGGCAGTGCTCACCACTTGGGCTGTCCAGCCACACGCAAGAGGATACAGAGAGAAAACAGGACAATAAATAAGAGGGGGGCCTCCCCTCCCCCCACCGGAGTGGCAAGCTGAAATGAGCTTGCAAAGTTCAGGTTGTGCCTGTGTGACAGGAGCGAAGGTGCAGAAAATGGGTCCTTTGGGTTGAAAGGCGACAGTGTTTGCCCCCTCCCCATCAGCCCTTCTGGGATATCCCACCCCACCCCACCCCCATCCCCTGAAGGAAGAGTTCAGTGTGCAGCGCCTCTGGAGGCAGCAGGGACGGGAAGGGAAGGACTCAGCACTCCCATCCCCTTGGCTCTCCCACCCTGGAGTCCCCAGGCGTGGGAAGGCCAGCAGGAGCCCAGAGAAGAGCCTCGGAGGGGACCCAAAGGAATCCCGTTCTCTGTGAGGCCAGGGACGTCCTAAGGTTGAGACAGAGAGGGCTGGGTCTGCATCTGAAGCGACTTCTGCCTTCCCAGCAACCCTGCACCCACTCCCACTGCTATCGGGGGAGGGGGCAGAGAGCCAGAGGGCCTTATTATTGCTGTAAGTCGATCAGTACCATCTCGCCCCCCCCCCCAGTTTGAGAAAGAGTTATTGCATGCTGCCGGCAGGGCTAGAGAGGCAAGGCATTGTGTTGCCCTCCACAGCATCATACAAACTTCCTGGATAGGAAGGGAGGGTCAGAGCAGCCATGAGAGGGGGGCGTATCTTTCTGCCTCTGCTGCCTGCAAGGGGGAGGCCCAAAGTCCCAAAGTGCAGGGTTGGCGTGACTGGCCTTCCCTCTGCTGGACATCTGGCAGAGCCAGCCCAGCCCATGTGGAGAGTGTGCCATCTAGTCTGTGTGCTCTTGCAAGCAGACCCGACAGGCATGCCCCACACAAAAAGTCTCCCCTCCTTCGAGGCCAGGGAGCAGCGGGACCCCACGCAGGGCAGGGCTGGCATCCCGCAATGTGGCTCCTGCTCAGGCCCCTGTGCCCGGCTGCTGCCAAGGGCAACTCCTGGGCTAGCCCTAGATGCGAAGTTCCGCTTCTTCGGGGGCCTCCAAGGATTGCTCGATGCTTAGGGTAGAGGAGGCGGTGGGACCCTGGGAGACCCCAAAGGGGGATACCATGGGGGATCGGGCGGCCAGAGGGGAGAGGGAGGGGGAGAAGCTGGGAGACATAGCTGCCGAGGAGAGGGAGCCCTCATGGCTGATGGGGGACCGTCGGAGGGAAGACAGGTGGGGGAAAGCCCGGCCGACTGCTGGCTTGGGGGGCACCGACTTGGCACCGGGGTGAGCCACAGAAGTGATGAGGGGAGGGGGGTCGATGCGGGGCTTGGGCTTGGCAGGAAAGGGCTTGCGAAGGGAGCTCTCGTCCTTGAGGCAGGCGATCTCTGTGAACACGCTGGCCAGCGGCTGGAACTGAGGACACCAATTCAGGAGATAGTCCCAATTGTAACTGCCACGCAGCTCCTCATCACTCGCCACAATGGCAGTCAGGGAGCCATCCACGCAGGGCTTCCCATCCTCAGGAAAAGAGTAGTCCTTGGCAGAGGGGACGCTGAGGCCACAACCAGAGCCTAGGTAGGCCCCACTGCTGCTGCCACCTTCGTCCCGATAGAGCTGTGGGGGCTGCCCAGGAAGCAGCAGGCTTGGTCCCTTCCTGTTCTTGAACCAGTGGGTGGCATCAAGCGTGGCCGGCTCACAGGAGATGTCAGAAAGCCGGTCAGCATCTGTCTGAATGCCAGAATCAGGCCCACGTGCCACCAGATGTTCCTGCAGTGAAGAGGTGACGCTGGACATGCGGGGGCATTCGTTGATCATACGGATCTCGTCATCTTCGGCAGCTTCGGCTGACCCTCGCCCACTCGAATGGGATGGGTCCAGTGATCCCCCTCTTGTGGTGTAGGCCCCCCCCGAATCTGTGCTGTAGCCAGGCAGTGCCTCATGGTACAAACAGTCCCCCCCAGGCAGGGCTGGGACTGCGTGGCCCAATTTCTGCAGGGAGCCACTCTGCATATGTGCCAAATCAGCCTCCTTACGGCCACAGCCCTGCTGTGAACGGAGGAGAGCAAGCACAATGGCCACGGCAGCCAACACCACCACCACGCTAAGCGAGGCAGCCACCGCTATCACCAGTAGCAAGTTGAGATTGGGCATCAGACCGAAGGCTGTGTGTGTCACATCGATGGTGACCTGAGTGGAGGCTGACCGAGAGGCACGCAGGGGGCTGTGGGCTTGTACCTCCAGGACCATTTGCCGTGGTTCTGGCCTGGTAGGCCCCCCTGAGGGTGCCTGGCTGTCCATTCGCAGATACAGGATCCCACTCGTTTTGTTGATCTCAAAGAACGGGGATGGCTTGGTCAGAGCATAGAGGACTACCCCATCCGGGCCCTCATCCTCGTCTGTGGCAGTCACATGCCCTATACTTTGGCCCCGATGTGCCCCCTCTGGGACATCAAAGTGGAAGCTTGAACTGAGGAAGACAGGGTCGTACTCATCTTCCCCAGTGACCAAGACGCGCACCGTGACTGTCGCAGAGCCATTGCCAGGATCCGTGGCCTGGACAAGCAGCTGGAAAGCCTTGATGCGCTCGTAGTCGAAGGGCAGGCACGAATGTAGCTCCCCAGAGCTGCTATTGATGTCAAAGGCACCCCAGTCCTCTGCCTGAAGGAGGGCATAATTCAGCTCCCCAAAGATCCCAACATCAGGATCCACTGCACGGACAGTGGTAACCAGGCTTCCTGGAGGTAAGTTTTCCCTGAGGCTGGTGCTCAGCATGTCTATTGGAAAGTAGGGAAGGTTATCATTCACGTCCTTCACCTCTACAGCCACAGATGCTAGGGCAAAATGCCCACCTTCTCCGTCTGAGGCCTGAATCACCAGGCTGTGCTGGGTCCGTTTCTCACAGTCCAGAGCCTTGACCAGGCGAAGTGCTCCAGAGGATGGATGCAGCTGGAAGACTCCACTGGGGTCACCGGAACTGATGCTGTAGTGCACTTGCCCATGTGGGCCCAAGTCAGGGTCATGGGCTGCCACCCGCAGCAGCTCTGTGCCAGGCATGGTGCTCTCACTCACCGCCATATGATAAGCAGACCGCCCAAAGACAGGTGGGTTGTCATTGACGTCCAACACGGTGAGAACCACAGGCACTATGGCACTGTGCTGTGGTACTCCTCGATCAGCCACTGCCACAGTGAGGTTGTAAAGGGCCACACCCTCAAAGTCAAGGGATTCAATCAGGACCAAGGCACTGGCTTCACCCACATGGCCTTCCAGCTGGAAAGCATGGCCTCTGTTCCCACTCACAATAGTGTAATCCAGAGCAGCATTGTCCCGAGTCACATCTGCATCTGTGGCTTCCAGGGTCAGCAGGATCGTTCCTGGGCGCAGGTCCTCTGTCACAGAGGCATTGTACTGAGGCTTCAAGAACTGAGGCCTGTGGTCGTTCACATCCAGGACCTGGATCTGCACAGAGGCCCAGGCCGAGAGGCTGGGGAGACCCTTATCACAAGCTTCCACCACTAAATCCAGCGTGGGATGTTCCCGCTCCAGCATCAGACGTTGGGTGGTGAACAAGGTTCCTGTGAGGCAGTAGAAGGAACTGTCGGGATTTGGAGAGAAGACCTTGGTGCAAGAAGGGGCTGGGGTCAAAGGCTGCTAAGGAGGCATGCAGCTGTGTGCACCCAACCCAGGGATAACCTAGTAGAACACGAGGGAAGCTAGGACTGTCCTCTCTGGTAGAAAACCAGTTCCTTACTCCCAAACCAGCACAGGGACTCCCTGAGCACGTACCATTGCTTGCATGGATGGCAACAAGTTCGCTTGCTGTGAGTAGCTGATAGGTGACTTCCCCGTTGGTGCCCGAGTCCAGGTCCGTGGCGCTGAGAGTCAAGATGGGAGTGCCAGCAGGGGTTTGTTCTGGGACAAGCACCTGCAAGGGCCAGTGCAAAATATGGCTGCCACTTCCTGGCATTTCCTGGGCATCAGGCGTGGCTCCTGGAACAGCCAGAGCATCCCTTCCCCACCCAGGGCTCTCTATGGCTCTCCTTGTAAAGTGGGGGCAGAAAGAGATCTGAGGCACCTTGGGCAGGGTAGCATGCTCCCAAGACCAAGCTGGACACTGCAAAGCCCCCACCCCGTTTCTCTTATTAACCCTATTTGTCCACCATTTCTTCTATCGTCTGAGCTACTTTGCTTTTAAGGCTTCCATTAGTGGAGCGAGAAGCCTTAGAGAGTACAGGAAAACTTTCTTCCACCCCAAGGTGAGGAGAACCATTTCCATTCCTGCTCTCACTCTGGGAGGAGAGGAGATTACCTGCCGGTCTTTTCCTCTCTTTCTTCTAGTCATTCCCCTCTTTGGAGGGGAGGAGGGCCACTCCAGAAAGGGCCTCTGCTGGAGGCCACTGCCTGTCCAGAGACATCCTGGACAAGAGAAGCCTGAACCTAGAGGGATGGGAAGGCAGGTACCTGGTAGAGCGCCTGGCCAAAGGCGGGAGCATTGTCGTTCATGTCCTCCACCAGCACCGTGAGGTTGGCCTCCGTCTCATGCTGGGAATCAGAAGCACGCACCGTGAGGATGTAATGGCTGCGCTGCTCGTAGTCCAGGGGCTCCGTTAGCACAATGTGGCCCCCGTAGGGTAGGATGCTGAAGGTCCTGGTGTTGTCGCTGTCTAGAAAGAGTGCATAGACGAGCTGCGGTCCACAGTCCACATCGTTCCCAGTCACCATGGTGATCTTGGTGCCTAGCAAGGTATCTGCAGGAGCAATGGAGGAATTCAATGGAGGGACTTAGGCTTTGCCAGGGGACTCAGTAAGCCCAAAATGGGCCCAAAGGGAAGCCCGGGGTTTCCAGTGGAACGGGACACTTCCCTTGAAAGGCCCTCTTCCCTTCCCCACTTACTCTCTGCTACCCGGACCTCCCAGGGTGCAGGGATGGTGGGACTATTGTCATTGAGATCCATCACCACCACTGTGAGTGTGGCTGAGCCCACAAGGGGAGGGTGTCCTCTGTCCGTTGCAGTCAGCACCAGCCTGTGGGGAACAGGGCTTTCTCAGAGGTTTTGTGGGCTGGGAGGCCCAGTTCAGATCTGCCCTGGGAGACCATTCCAGAGCTTGTGTGGCACCACCACCTCCACGATTCTTTCAATTAGGTGTCCAATGTTGTATTCACCTGCAGCATTGATCAAGTTGGGTACCAACTCAATTTCTCTGGGATCTGGATCACTAGAATTGCTACTTGGAAACAGACTAACTCTCTGCCATGCCCTCCAGCCTTGGCTGGCACCCTACAAGTTTTATGCCAGCAGAGTGCTTCCAAGGTTGCGTGAAGTCCCTTCCCCAGTGGGCTGCAGGCAGCAAAGGTTGTGAGAAACATGTACTTTGTTAGCATATGCCAGGCAACCTGAACATGACAAAGATTTTTGCAATGGAGCAACTTTTACATCCCCAGCTCCTTTTCATGGAGGCAGGCTGGGGGTCTGAACCCCAGTAGTGCTTAGTTGCCTGGACCTATGCTTGCAGGACAGCTTTTTTGAGCAGAGGGTGACTCACCCCAGACCCTCCCTGACCCAAATACTAACTACATGAGTGGACTGCACAAAGTTCAGCTGCCCTCTATCTCAAGCCTTACCCACTGGCTCCCAGGCAGAAGACTCCACTGGTCTTCTGCAGAATTGCTGGGCTGGCTGGAAACAAGAGGCTGACTCACCGAGTTTGGGCCCAGATCTCCCTGTCCAGAATGGCTGCTGTGGTGATGGTTCCTGTCTGGGCATTGATTTGGTAGAGCCCATCCATCGGCTGTGTCTGGTTGATCCTGTAAATCACCTGGCCATTGGGGCCCTGATCCAAATCGTTGGCCACAACCTGCAGCCAGAGAAACATAAGCATCGCTGACCTTGAAAGGATTTCCATACCCCTCCCCCTCCTGCCCCTCCTCCAGCCTTGAGCCCCCAGGACAAGTGTCTGCATTTTCCAGAGTACCTGGATGACTGGCAAGTCGTAGCCCTGGGCCTCCCCGACGAAGGCCACGTAGTTCTGCAGCTGGAAGCGTGGCTGGTTGTCATTCACGTCCTGCAGGTTGATAGTGACGGCCATGAAGCCAAAGGAGGCGGGGGTCTCCGCCTGTAGCACCAGGCGCAAGCGGGGCTGCAGCTCAAAGTCCAACCCTTCAGCATTGGAGACGGAAATTGCTCCTGGAGGGAGGCAAGGCGAAGCTGCTGGCCTGCTTGGGGGACCAGAAAAAGGCCACCCTGGCTGAAGCTCCCAATGGGTGGCTGGGCAGCCCTGAACATGCACACACAACCCTTCCAGGAGCTGAGTGGGGTTGGCAGCTGTCTGGGCAAGCAGGACAACTGACCGTAACTGCACAAAGTGGGGCCATGGAGAGTTGGGGAAAGGGCTCCCCAGTGGGGAGGTAGGGGAGTTGAAGCAAAGGCCCTGCCTGCTCCTGGGCCTGGCACTCACTAGGCCCCCTCTGCCTCTGGACAGGCCGAGCAACTTAAGAGGCATGTGTGGACGCAGGAGAGGGGTAAAGGGGCACCCACACATTTATCAGCATGATCCAAAGGGGTTCATGACCATCAAAGCTGCCTCATAGGCTTCAGGTCTCCTCTGCCCTCTTCCTCTCTCTGGCTGCCTCTTCTCTGGCTCTCAGGCTCATTTGCACCCACATGTGCCCAGGGAAGAATCCCTGCCCTCACCACAGGGGATGGTTCTTGAAGCAGCACGGTAGAGGCATGACCCTGAGGTTGCTGAGTTTAGAAAAACAACAGGGGACCAGCGAAAACAATGCGGTTCATCTAACCAGGAAACTCCTGTCTGTCTTGCATCAAGAGCAACAAATGCCAAATAAAACAGTTGGTCCAGGGTTCAAAGGGAGGGACCCTGGGTCGATCCAGGCCAGAGTGGGACTCCACTGGATCTCTTTCTCTCTCTCTCTCTCTCTCTCTCTGGCCTCAAAGGCCCATTGCCCCGCCAGGGCTCTCTCTAGCAACTTGGGGGGGCAAGTCCGCCAGTCCGGGGGGGGGGGAGCACTTGGAAAGGCATCCCTTGGACTCTCGGAAGGTGCAGAGGCAGCAAATAAACTTGCCTCAAAATTGAATGACACAATTTCAAGGCTTTTCCAGCACTTGCCAATTCTGTGGCTTGCACAGTCTGAGAGGAACTTCACTTGCCGGTCACTTAGTGGGCTAAGTATTCCCACAGCTAAGCCCATTTTCTGATTACACAGTCAGACACATAACCATTCATGGTCACCAGCACACATGGGTGCGCGTGCATGCACACACACGCACACAAGGCACAGAAGAGAACTGCCTTCTCAGCCTTTTCTCTTGGGTCGCATGAAGCCCGTTCTGATGTAGTTCCAGCAGAGAAGAAGCAGAAAAAGAGACCGTAACTCTGGGGGGAAAGAAGGGCTGGAGGGAGCTGCTCCTGCTCTTGTCAGCCAAGCAGCCCAGGAAGAACTTCCAGTCTGAAGATCACAAGGAAGCCATGAATTTATTCAGCCCCCATCTTCTCCATGCCGTGTCCAGAGTGTTTACACGAAGAGGCAGCTGCGTGGGCAACATGTCCCAAACAGAGGCCAGGGGCTCAGGCTGCCCGGCAAAGGAGCCTTGGTCAAGAATCCCAGCCTGCACATCAGTGGTGGGACTGAAAAAAAATTACCACTGGTTCTGTGGGCATGGCTTGGTGGGCGTGGCTTGGTGGGTGTGGCAGGGGAAGGATACTGTAAAATCTCCAGTCAAAAGAGGTATTTTCCGGTTCTCTGAACTACTCAAAATTTCCACTACTGGTTCTCCAGAACTGGTCCGAACCAGCTGAATCCCACCTTTGCTACACACAGCCAGGCCCCACACTCGCTTGGGGTGAAACCAACCTCTGATGGGTTCTTACAAAATGTCTGGAGGGACAGCATGGGATTGAAGAGCTTTTCCACCTTCAGCTGCTGGGATCTCAGGGTGGAAAGGAAACCCCTTTCTGAATTCCAAGGGCATCCTCCATTTTGGCCTCAGTCGTGCTGCCTCCTGCTTCTTACCTCCATCCCTGTCATGCCAGGAAAGCTGGCACCAACCACTTCCCACTCTAATCTTTGGAGAACTGCAGAAAAGGGGACTATGTTTTTGTGGTCCTGCTTCTCACCTAAGCTAGCTAGAAGGGGAGACTGGGAAGAAGATGACCTAGAAGCCGGGTCCCACTGGATGAGACCCCTGGCTCATCCCGGTCAGCAGCAGCCTCTTTTCCAGTGACTCTCTGACTGCTCAAGGAAGCTCACTGCCCTCTCAGCAGGGGCCCTTCATGGACATCCAGGCGGACAGTTTCTGATCCCCATCATTTCCATGAATTGATCAAAAACAGTTTTTAGAAGCCCATCAAGCTGCTTTGAGCACCAGATCTTATACTAAAGAATTCCAAAGCTGAATTAAGCATTGTGCAACACCTTATTTCCTTTTCTCTGCCCTGATTCTGCCAGCTTCTCATTTCCCTGGGTGAAGGCGGAGCAAAGGACGAAGCTGGCATTTGGCGGCTCTGCTCTCAGCAAAACATGGCATGGCAATGCAGCCCTCCTTTCACAACGGATGCCAGGGCAGAGGGCCTGGCCATCAGCTTGCCCGAGTGCCGGCCAGCCAGCTGACGAAGGAGCTTTTTGGTAGGAAAAGATGCCACTTGAGCAGCTCTTGGTGGCTGTTTTCCCCAGAGCCTTCTTGGCTGGGGACAATGTTAGCTGCTCCAGCATCTCCCCCTCCTCTTCCCTGAGGGTGACTTGTCCTTGTTGGGGCGAGCAAGATGGGCCTGAAGACTTCCTTTCTTACTGAAACACTTCTGGGGATATGTCAATGGGGGAAGCCAGATTCGCTTAACAACCATGTAGTCATAAGTAGAGGACAACTTCTATGCATGCTGATTTAATATGGAGCTGAACATTTGTTGCTGAACGTGACCAGAGTAGCATAAGACTGAAGTAAAACCCTTGTGAAAATATTGGAGCAATAATGAACATTCTTAGTGAATGGTGAGCCTGTGAGCAGAGAGAGAGCACAGCACAAGGATATGCGAAGGCCTCTTGATGTCTCAATGGATGCAGGGACAAATGGGTAAGTCCTGCCAGCAATGGTTTTCGTAGTGTGTCATTGGAGGCATAACCCTCTGGGGAGGCAGGACGGAGGCTTGCCCTGTTTGGAGGCCGGAGCCTATAAGGGCCCCTAGTGGGCAGCGTGGCTCCTTCTCAGCTGGGACCTCAGTGTTGCCTGGTCGGGAAAAGGACGTGGCGGGAGGACTCCCCCGCCCTTACTCTCTGGAGGGAGCAATTCTTTGTCAGCACTCCCCCCCCCCCCGCCCAGCCCAGCCCAGCCCTGCCAGTACCCGAGTCGGGCTGGATCCGGAAGGCACCATTCTCGTTCCCACTCACGATGCTGTAGGCGATCTGGCCGGATGATCCTGTGGCGTGCCTGGCTGGGATGCTCAGCACCAGTGTGCCTGGAAGGACAGTCAGTATCACAGTTAGGAACAGGGTGGGACGGGGGTGCAAAAAGCCCCACTGGTGGGGAGATAGTGACCTGGCCTCTAGGGGGCAGAAGAAAATGCTTAAGCCAGAAAAAAGGGCCATACAGGCCATACAGCTTGCTGAAAGGATGCCGCTATCACCTGCATTGGCTCCCATCGCCCAGGAAAGAGAAGCCCTCAATCGGTTCCTTGGTTCAGCAAGGTGAAATGAACATGCAGCAAGACATTGTATTTTGGTACGAGAGGTTTGCTCCAGAGCTCTCCCCCTCTGGAATTGGCAGTGGGAAAGTGGGCAGAGATCCAGGACCCCCTCCCCGCTCAAAGTGATGGGGGAGGTGCTGAGCTATGAGTGGGCTGGGGCATCTCAGTTCAAGCCCCTCCCCTGCTACAGGAGCTTTGGGCCAGATCCCCCCCTCCCCAAGAGCAGGGGGGCATGGAGGGGAAGGGGCTCTGCCAGGGACAGACCCAGATTGTACACTCCCTCAGCCTAGGAGATTTGAGAAGGGAGCTGCGGCTCCTGCCGCCTTAGGGGGCAGAGGGGAGAGGCATCCAAACAATCAATCAATCAATCAGTAGTAACACCTGTGGATGTAAAAGTCCCATCCGCCATCTGAACTGTCTAAGAAGTAACCACCAAAAGTAAATCAGGAAAATTGAATTGTGGCCACTCCCCAAAGGGAACCCACTTCTGGGATGGTGCCACATAATCTTTGTGCAGAAAGGCTTCATGGTGGGCCGGCTGATTCCCAACAGAGGGCTACAGAAAAGGTCAGTGACTGAGCTGTGGCAGGGGTGTGGAGGAGTGTGTGGGACCAAGTGGGGTGCTAAGGAGGTCCAAGGACTGCGGGGTCCAGTGGGGTGGGTGGGGATGAAGACAGGTCGGGGGTGGTGGTGATGCAGCATTCCTGGGGTTGGTTCTAAGAGAGGAGGGATTGCCAAGCCACTGAATTTTGGTCAGATGACATGGGGGGGGGAGGAGAGGCTGCAGCAGCAGTATCTTTGAGTGTGGGGGGGTGGTAAGTCCCTTCATTCAGCATTGTCATAATTTAAAACTCTCCCTGAACAAACAGTAAGAAGTCAAGAATCACCCACCACCTTTTGGGATTTTAACTTGGGGTTTCTTCCCCACTTCTTTCCTTTCCACACTGTACCTATCTTACGGGAATGCCTCTATAGAGACTCTTGGGGTGAGGAGGACCAGCTCCCCACCCCTTCCATCCTTCTCCTCACAATCCACAGCATGCACATTTGCTCTCCCTTCCGCATCAGGGCAGAGGCCTCAAGACATCCGGGAGGCAGCAGCCATTCTGCCAGGTCAGATCCCAGCTGAGTTTGGTGCTGGGCTTCTGTCTTGGTCTGCCCCTTGGGACATGTGCCCCTGAAGCCCCCCCACTCACAGACAAGGCCTGTGCAGGCCTCGGCAGTACCTGGGGCAGTGTTCTCAGGAAGTACCACATCACTGGTGCTGCGTGGGAAGTGCACTCCCCGGTGGCCCTCGTCCTGCAGATGAATGACGACCACACCAATGGAGGAGAGGGGGGGCTGCCCCAGGTCGCTGGCCAGCACAAACAGGGTCCGCTGGCGCTGGCTGAGGCTCCCCAGGGGTTGCAGCACCTGGATACCCCCAGTGTACGTGTTGATGGCAAAGGCCGGGGCAGGTACAGCAAAGCGATACAGGATGGAGGCATTGGCCCCAGCATCATGGTCCTCTGCACGCAAAGTGGCCACCACTCTCTTGGGCGGGGTGTGGCGGGGCAGGGTGACGGTGAGCGGGCTGAGGGGGAAGGACGGGACATGGTCGTTCACATCCTGGACAGTGACCGTGATGGCTGCAGAGGTGCTCCTGGGGGCTGAAGGAGAAGAATCGACGGCCAAGCCCTGGAAGCGGTAGGTGGCCCGGCGTTCCCGGTCGAGCGGCTGGGTGCTGTACAGGTGGCCTGTTTGAGGCTCCACCTGGAAGGTTCCCAGCGACTCGTTTGCCAGAAAATAGGAAATCCGTCCATTGTTGCCTTCGTCCGGATCTCGTGCCTTGAGTTGCAGCACGGGAGTTCCCACAGGCAGGTCCTCAGGCACCTCTGCACTGTAGGCCTCTTGCACGAAGCGGGGAGTGTTGTCATTCAGATCCAGCACCTGCACTTCAATTGCTGTGCTGGCACACCGGGCAGGAGAGCCATTGTCGCACGCTTGGGTGGTTAGCATGTAGGTGGCTTTGCGTTCCCGGTCCAGCCCTTGCACAGTGGACAGCTGGCCAGTTAAGGGGTCTAGAGCAAAGTCCTCTTCAGGGTCCCCAGCTGCAGGGAGAAGAATGGGGGTAATTAGAGCTCTTCCTGGGCCAAACTAAGGCCTTGAAGGGCCACCTTCCCAAAACATGACTCAATTGCAAGGCAAGCATGAAGGTCCAGTTTCCAAAAATCTATTATTTACTTATTTTAGGGTATCTGTATATTGCACCATCTTGAGAACGATGTCCAACTAAAACCATCAACAAACTAAGAATGAGAATGTTGTAACTTCCAGTGCAAAGGCCCCTGGGGTTTCTTGTGGGATGCTGCCTGCCATGGAGCTCCCATCCATCACTTACCTTCCAGTGAGTAAGAGATGCGTCCATTGTCTCCTGCATCATGGTCTGTGGCACGCAGGGTGAGCAGCTGCTGGTGACTCTGGTTCTCTGGCACAGCCAGAGAATAAGCATCATTCTGGAAGACGGGAGCATGGTCATTCTCATCCACCACGAGGACACGCACGGTGGCCTTGGCCTGGCGGGGGGGCAGGCCCCCATCCTGGGCATACACTGCAGGAAGAAACAGAAGGGCTCAGCATGGTGCATATTGTCCCCAACTTTCTCTGCCCCAGAATTCTGTGCTGAGTAACTCTGATGCTGCATCAAAAGATGCTTATTTCTGCAACCCACTAAAAAATATGCAAATAAGGCCCAGTTGCATCCATTAACCTATTGGGCACAATAGTTAATTTGTGCAAATAGGCCTTTCTAATGATTCTATCAGCACTGGGAAAGAGCATTCAGTCCCCAGAATCCCAAGTATTTCTAAGCATACCTCTGCAGTGCTGAGGCCTAGAAGCTTACTTTTTCAAAAAAGAAGAAGTAATATCTCCAAAAGGAGAGAATATCTGAAGCTCAGCGTTGAGCTGTGGAGTCCTTGGTGCGCTCTGAGTTTGGTGGTTTCCTTGCAGTTCTTTCGTTAACCAAACTAGGTAACAACACCATCAGTTCGGTTTCCAGGAATTCCCCAGTCAGAAGACACAGTGAACACTCCTTAATCTCACAACACAGAGACAGACTCAACCAGAGTTTCAGCTGGGACACTCTGACCAGCCTCAACCCAGCCAAATCTCAAAATGCTAGGGAATTTCTAGAAGGCTGTCATTCAGTCAAATCAGCCATCTATAGACAAATAAGCCACATTCACATACTATGTAGAAAACAAACAGAGCAGAACTCATCACTGCAGCAACCAACACCCAGTTAAACAAGGACTAATACCAATCAATCTATCAAGCTGAAAACAGTTTCCCCTTTAGGAACTCCCCATCAGAAAACTGCAACCCAGCAACACCGGCAGGGCAAGCTGCAGTGTACAAGTGATGGTTACTTTCAAATATATTGTAAAAGAAATGCTTTATTGTTAATATGGGAGAAAATCAAAGAACAACACTATTTGAAAATTCCAGTTTGGCTTTTGACTATGGAAGCACTTATTACCCAAATATTAATATGGGAAATATTGTTAGATACAAAGATATTTTGAATGAAAAGGGTGAGCTCAAAACTAAGCAAGAATTAAATGAACAAGGGATCGACATGGTTTGGTACTCATAAATGCAGATACAGTCTAGATATGAAAAAGATGTTAAATTGAATAGTTTCTATAAAGAACCAACAGAACTGGATAAAATTCTAACAGGAATAGAAGAAAAATTGATCTAAAAAACCTGTACAGCTACCTATTGGGTGTTAAACTGGAAGAAGAACAAGTGAAGGAAACAATGATAGCATGGGCAAAAAAATTTGATTATACTATAGAATTAGATAAATGGCAGAAACTGTGGGATAGAAACTATAAATTAACAATGCCAAATGCGTATAAAGAAAACTTGTATAAGATGTTTTATAGATAGCATCTTGCGCCAAGACAGGCAAGGATGTTTAAAGATAAATCAGCTAAATGCTAGAAATGTCATCAGACACCTGGAACATACGGTCATATGTGGTGGACATGTGCAGAAGCCAAAAAATATCAGACAAAAATACATATGTGGTTGGAAAAGATGATACAGCAACATATTGATTTAAAACCTGAAATATTTCTGTTGGGGATTATACCTGAAAATTATAATAAAGAGAATGTATATTTAATTATTCATATATTAACTGCAGCTGGAATTGTATTTGCACAAAATTGGAAAAGTGAAGAGATTCCGATTGAAGAGAAGGTGATAACGAAAATATTAGAATGTGCAGAAATGAATAGGCTAACACTAGCAATCAAAGAGAAAGAACAAACAGATTATTACATGATATCAATGGCTGGAGAATAAATATCAGTTAGAAATTAAAGACTACCGCAAAATAGCAAATACATGGAAAGAATTAAAAATGTTAAGATGGAGAATGTTATAAGAACTAGATATATGATGTAAATTAGTATTAAAACTAAACAGTGAATATGTATAAACTGTAAATATTAATTGCACAAGATATTTATACCCAGGTGACACATTGTTTAAATGGAAGACTTGTAGTTTGTACAAAATAAAATTAAAAATTAAAAAAAAAACCTGCAATGTACAAGTGGGAAACCAACCCCACCCCCGGTACTCCTTTGGACTGAAGGAGTGGTCCAGTCAGCTAATGACACTGTATGTTTGCAAGCAAACCACCAAGCTCAGAGAGCACCCAAGACTCCAAAATAACATGGAAAAGGTCATTTTAGGCATTACTTCGGTGTCCTGCTGAGCCCTGCAACTGGCAGCCACCATGAGGGAGGAGAATGGTTTATTTTCTCTGAGGCATTGCATCGAGTTACCCCTTTGTGGACGCTGCTGCCGCACTCTGGGCACCTGCTTATATGCAAAGGAGACACACACGGTGGAAAGTGAGTCCTGCACTGGGGAAAAGCAGCACTGAAAATGCCAACTGGAGCAGTTGCTGAGGAACTGCTAGTTTCCCCTCTAGCCCTGGGGAGTTTAAAGGAGAGGCTTTGTGCACAAGGACACCCAGAGCCAGGGGTGACCCTCCACAGTCACCTATTAATAACAAAAGGGCAGAGTCTGGCTTGCTCTGACTTTCACAGTCAAGAATGATGTTGCCAAGAGAGGGGGCAGCCTGCTAATGAAGGAGGACCCAGGAAAGAGGATACCTACTCCTCCTCCCAGCTCCCTGCAGGCCTTCCTTCCAGGGCTCCGTTACCTGTCAGGAGGTGCTCAGCTCGCTCCTCGTGATCCAAGGGGCCCAGAGTGCTGATCAGGCCTGTGTGTGGGTCAATCGTGAAGTCATCCCCAGCGATGCCACCGTAAGTCACCTGGCCATTGGACCCTGTGCAGGAAAGGGGACAGGGTCTCCTTTTTCCAGGCTTGTGGGAACCCTCCTAATCACAGCAATCCACCACTACACGGATCAGTAGACTGCAAGGACAGGAGGACCACCAACCGTCTTCAGAAGGGAAGGGGCTTTGCCAAGATTTATGGCTTGGTCTTTTGTATTTCCCATTTAAGCTGAGACCATTCAAGACTGTATGGCTGAGAGGAGACTTCTGTCCCTCTGTCTCTCTGCAGCTGGACCTAGGCCTCGAGGAAGTCCGGTGGGGAGGGAGAAGGAAAGCCTCACCAGTCGCTGGAGGGCAGATCTCCTTGCTGAATTGCATGGTCTCCCCATGGGGGAAGCAAAGGAGACCCTGCTGCAGATGCTGACGGGCTCAAGACCAACCCCGACTTTTCGCTTTGGATGTTGTGGCCATCCAGCCAAAGAACGTCCCCTGGGAGCAAGTGTCCCTCTAGCTTCCCCCAGGGGCATATCAGGGGTTCAAGGCCAAGGAAGGGCCCAGCTGCAAGGAAGGTGGCTCTGCTACCTGGCCATGGTCTTTGAGTCTTTCCCGTCCCCCGGGGCGGATTGGACACTTACCAAGGTCCTGGTCAGTGGCATGGAGTTGCAGCACTGGAACGCCAGCGGGAAGGTTTTCAGCCACCTGGCCTTCATAGACGCTCTTCTCAAAGGTTGGGGTTTCATCATTCACATCCAGCACCTGCACTAACAGGAGCTGTGTGGTGGTGTGCCGTGGGGATCCATGGTCTGTGGCCACCACGGTCAAGTTATGCTGAGATATTTCTTCCCGGTCCAGAGCCCGTACAATGGACAATGCCCCTAGGGAAAGAGCAAGAGGGAACAAAGCAGGGCAACTTGTTCTGCACGTCTAGGCAAAGTTGTGCCCCAGGAGGCAGGCAGGTGGAGGGAGACTGGCAGCAGAAAGAATCTCGGCTGGCATATCCCTTGGTAGCCCTTGCTAGCCCCTGGCAATGAGCTCAGACTGTGAGCACAGAACTGGCCAGCCTGATGGGGAAGGACGCTTCACTGGGTGAGGGCATCATTATATTCTGAGTGCACTGAGGTAATCTTGGAGAAGTTGGTTTTCCAAGAGATCTCACAGCTGGCAGGCTGTCCTCAAAGGTGAGAACTCCATTTGCCTAAAGGCCGCTCCCTGAGACTTGCCCTGGGGAATACGCACTCCACCTTCTCTGCCCACTTCTGCTGCCTACCTGTGCTGGGATTGAGGTGGAATTGGCTGTCAGGGTTCCCTGCTCGCAACAAGTAACTGACTCGCCCATTCTCGCCCATATCCCGGTCTCTGGCCACCACTTGCAGCACCAGAAAGCCTGTGGGCTGATCCTCAGGAACACGGACTCTTGGTGGAGATAGGAACTCAGGCACATTGTCATTCTCGTCCATGATGAAGATGTGAACGGTCACGGCAGCCGAGTGGCGCTGGCTGACATTGTGGGCTTGGTCTGTGGCCATGACTGCCAGCAGGAAGGCGGACTGGCTCTCCCGGTCCAGAGGGGCCTGAAGGCTCAGCTCCCCTGTGAGGGCATCCAGCTGAAAGACAGGGTGCAGGATGTCCTGCCGCAGGAGGCTATAGTGCAGCTGGCTGTTGGGACCGGGACCATCGCCATCCAGAGCCTGGAAAGTGAAGAGGGCAAGGCCCAGCATAGCACTCTCCGACACCACCACAGTGATGGGGTCCTGGGCCCAGGTGGGGCTGTGGTCATTGCTGTCCTGGACGTGGATCTCGACCAGGAGCAGGTGCTGGCTGGGGTAACCATGCCATGAGTCCTCCACGCTCACATGCAGAGTATACCGCCTCTCCACTTCATAGTCCAGCTCTTGTGCCAAGTAGATCTCCCCTGTGATGGCATCCACGACAAAGAAACCATCTCCATTGCTGCCCCCCACCAGCATGTAAGTTACTTGCCCACGGGGGTGTGGTTCCAAGGGAGCCACCGAGCCAATGCTGGAGCCCGGTGGCAGGCCTTCCATGGCATAGAAAGTCAGCACAGTTGTTTCGGGACGGGGGAGAGCATGGCTAGAAGATACCACCTACAGAGAGAGAGAGGGGGAGGAAGAGCATTAGGGGAGGAGGGGGAGAAGCTTCCAAGCAAGGGGTTGAGGGCTAGCAGGTTCCCCAGAAGCTCTGCATGTACCTGAATGCGCAGCGTGGCAGGCGTACTCCTGCGAATGACGCCTCGGTCACTTGCAGTGACAGTGAACAGATATTCTCCCTGGTCAGCTTGTCGCAAGGGGTTGGCCGTGCGCAGCTCCCCCGTAGATACATGCAGGGAGAAGTGTTCTGCCCAGGCACCTACCAGGGAAGGAAGGAAATGTGGCCACCTGGAGAAGCCAAGCGGGGGAAGAAGGGGCTGGCCCTGGCCTCTTCCTCAGGAGGGCAAGACCCAGCTCCATGCCGACCCACAAGAAAGGCCGCCTCCGTCTGAAAGGATGAAAATCTTTCCCTTTTCTGGCCCAGGCTCCTGGCCAGGGCAAAGATGGCCATCACCTGCATCTCACGAAGGCTCCGGAAGAGCCAAAAGAGCAGTTCAGCTACAAGGCCACCTTGCATGCTGGCTGCCAATGTGCCCTCTGTGCCTTTTAGGGCAGGACATGGAAGGGCTATTTTTTCTGGGATGCCTACTCAGGAAGAGTTCCTCTGAGGAGAGGAAGAGACTGGAGCCAGCCCTGCTGTCTTATGAAGGGCTTGTTCCTGAGGTTGCAATAGAGGCAATGGGGATTTTATGGTATTTTACAGGGCTTCAGTCCTAAGCTTTAGCTCACCATACTTTCCTCTTACAGCTCTCCCTCTTGCACACAACATTTGCAGCAAGAACTCCAACTGACCTCACCTGGTGGTCAGCATGGTCTGCCCTGTGAAAGGGCCTCACACCTTTTCGCCTGTGGACTGCACACACCACAAGCAGTTCTGAGGAACCAGTTCCATCCTTGGGGGAAGGGGGGAACAGGACAGCTCAGCCAAGCACCCTGTAGGAACTGGGACCACATGGAGAGTGGGGCTTGAACAGGTGGGATGTGCCTTTTGTATCCTCCTGCTCACCCCACCCCTACCTGTATCTTTGGGTATGAGGTCACAAAGTGGCCTCTGAGCCCTGGGTCCAGCCAGCCAATTGGCCTGATGGGCAAAGCAAGAGCCAGAGGGGTTTCTGCCTGGTCTTCCACAAGTTCCCCCCACTCAGGATCAGGCCAAGAAGCGAGGAAGCAGAGAGCAGAGAAACATGCTGGCTGCCTTTTGGGTGTGCAGTTGCTGTCTTCCTCATTTTCCTGTATTTCCCTTCTGATCAGATACATTTTATTTGGGGAGCTTTGATTTAAACTTGATTTTAAAAGGGGATCTTTCATTAAAAGCCTCTTCCATGATGCCCAGTGCCTTCACTCCTGACCACCAGGATCAGGTCTGTTGGCTTCTCAATTGCTAGAGCAGCAATTCCAAAACTCCGCCCCCCCCCAATCTTTCTGAGAAGGGGATTGAAGGGAAGGGAGTGAGGGGACTGGCTGGGGGCAGCTCGCCTCCTGGCCCTGGAAGAACAGGCCATATCTCATCTCACCCTCCCTGCCCATCACTTGGACCAACTTTCCAGGCAGCCAATGGGCAACTTTCCACCCCCAAGGCCAACTGCAGGCCTTCCCTCATCCCCATTTGCAGATTGAGATTGGTCCCCTTTCTTCTCGCCCATCCAAGTGGCCATCTTCACCAAGGGTGAGGCAGAAGAGGCTTAGAGAAGGGAGCAGGAATTGGTTCCATCATGCAGAGGCCGGCCCAATGCCTGGGGGCTGGCAGTGGCTGGGAAGACTGCTTGAGATGGGAGGCTCACTGGGGCTCCTCACCTGACAGCGTGTAGAAGACGGTTCCATTCTCACCCTTATCTGGGTCCTTGGCCTGCAATACGGCCACCAGCAGCCCAACTGGCTTATCTTCCAGAACCTAATGGACACAAAACCAGGAAGTGGGGAGCTGGAACTGACCGATGACTCCTATTCTTGCTCTCCTGGCCACTAAGGCATTTTCCCAGCTCTGCATGCTCAGAGATCTGGTGTGCAAGGAAGCTCACCTGCACCCAGACCGACTGCCAGGGATCCCTCTCTATCCCCGAGAGAGCTTGGGCCCCCTGCTCAGAATGACCCATTCAGCCCTCTGACCTGAAGAAGAAGCTCATGCCCCTCGGCCACATGCAGAAAGGCCGGAGCATTGTCATTCTCATCCAGCACACTGACGTAGATTGTGCCTGTGGTGCTACGGGGTGGCGTCCCACCATCTTGTACCAGGACTTGCAGTTGATAGCTGCTTTGTTGCTCCCGGTCAAGACTCTTCCGGATGCTCAACTCACCTGCAAACAAAGCAGGTGGACAGAATTCTTCAGGTTGGTGGTGCTTGTGCAGGAAGGCCTCACTTGCACACAAAGATGCTCCTCAATGTGAACATGCAGGCCTTGCTCCCCCCCCCCAAAAAAAAAAAACTCACCAGTCTGGGTGTGGATAAGGAAATGGCCCTCATGTGGCACCAGGCGAAAGGTCAGGCGGCTGTTGGACCCGGCATCCCCGTCAGTGGCTATCACACGGCCCACACTGCTGCCAGCAGGCCGGTTCTCCAGCACCGTGAAGAAGTAACGCTCCTCGCTCAGACGAGGACTGTTGTCATTCTCATCTGTGATGGTGACCCGGACTGTGCTGGTCCCTGTCTGGCGCCCTTCGCCCTCTCCAGCTACAGCCAAGACAGTCAGCACATACAGCTCCTGCACCTCCCGGTCAAGAGTCCGGCGCACATGCAGCCACCCTGTGTCAGGTGCAATCCCAAAGCTGGTGGCATCGCCATCTGCACGCAGATGGTAGGCAAGGAAGGCATTGTGCTCCCGGGCCAGGGCCCTCACTTGCAAAAAATGGGTTCCCACTGGCACTCCCTCCCGCACTTCCACTCGGTAGGTGAGAGTATCAAAAAGGGGCCCCAGCTGGTCTTCAGCCTGCACATGGACTAGGAGGGTGAATGTGGCACTGAGCCGCGGGGTCCCTCCATCCTGTGCCAGAACGATCAGCTTGTAAGGGCTGAGGCTCTCCTGATGAAGGGCCCCCATCAATCGCACCTTCCCCGACAGACGTTCCACACCAAAGGCAGTCATTCCGCGGGAGGCCAGCTCAAAGTGCACTTGCCCATTGGCTCCACTGTCAGGGTCTTCAGCCTGCACAGTGTAGACAACAGTGCCCAGAGCCGCCCCCTCTGGCAGCGAGACGGAGTCAGAGGATGAGGGGAAGCGGGGCGGATTGTCATTGACGTCAGAGACAGTGATCTGCACCCGGGCACTGCTGTATGCAGGTGGGTAACCGCTGCGGGCCTGGACCTCCAGGGTCAGAATGGACTGTGCTTCATGGTCCAGGGCCAGGTTGGTGTGCAGCTGTCCCGAGCTGGGATCAATGGAGAAGTGGCCGTGCGGGTCCCCCGCAGAAATGGAGTAAAACACACTGTCCGTTTGGCCTGGAGAGATGAAACAGGGTCACCACTGGACTAAGGTTGCAGTGCCCAAACTCTCTGCATCCCATTCTTATCTCCCTTCCTCCATCCCTCCATCCCTGTGAGGTCTCAGTTCACAGTGCTTCTTCCTCTCCTTTGGGGTGACTTTGGGAGCTGACCTGGACTGCATTTGAACAGACATGGCACTGAGCGCACATATTAAACACAAGGAGCAGCTCAGGTGCACTTGCCTTTGGAAGCCTGGGCCAGGCAGGATTCTGGCACAGAGAGAGAGATGCTTCCCATAGGTTGGACATGGCTCTTATGAGCCTGGAAGCAGGGCAAGGGTGCAGCAGCCAGGAGCCCCTGTCTTCCAGGTGCATCGCACTATTAGGAGATTTAGTAAATGGAATGGGTGCTTCCCAATTCCACAATGGACCTCACCCATACTGGGAAAGAGGGGGCAACCTACACAAGGTCACTAAACAAGGTGTGGAAGTGGTACCTTGGGCATTGTATGCATGGATGAATCCCACACTGCTGCCTGGCCGGGTATCCTCCGGGACTGTAAAATAATACTGGACCCGCTCAAAGCTCGGGGGGGAAACAGTGCCTGCCACGATGCTGATGTTGACATGAGCAGTCGGCTGGGCTGCCAGCCCTCCTCCATCTTCAGCCTCTACCTCCAACTGCACCAACAGATTGACCTTGCCAGTGAGCGGCCTCCGCAACGAAATGACACCTGCAATGGAGGACGACAAGCCGTAAGGAGGGGACCAGAGCCATGTCCCTGGTGAGAAGGATTTGCAGCCCTTTGTGCCAGTGCGCCAGCAAAAGGTCCCCTTCCCTGTCATGCAGTACCAGTATCAGGATTGATGGCAAAAACGGTCAGCATGTTGCCATTGGCAATGCGGTAGGTCACTCGCCCATTCAGGCCCTCGTCCTTATCATGGGCAGTGACTCGCAGAACGGCAGAACCCAGCTGGCTTTGGGTACTGACGCTGGCAGCATACTCAAGCGGGTAGAATGCCGGTGCGTTGTCATTTATGTCTTCCAAAAAGACTTTCACGTAGGCTGTGGAGCTGAGACCCCCCTGGGAGAAAGGAAAGATCCTCTGGAAGAGCTGCCAAGGGAAGCAACGCTCTTGGCCGCACTAGTGGCTGCCCACCCAAGAAGCAGCCGTTCTCCAAAGGCCTCTGATGGGGCACAGGCTCATGCCTCTGCCTTGGCTCTGAGAAAGAGCTGAAGGGGCTGGCAGCTTTTGGGGCTTCTGAGGGACCCGCTGTACATCCTGCTTCCAATACCCAGCAAAGCCTTTTTCTGGGAGGGTCTCCTCTGAGCCCAAGATGCCTTTCTGAGGCTGCTCAAGTCCTTGTGGCTGCTCACCCCATCAACGGCTGTGACTGTGAAGTCATAGGCAGAAGGCCCCTCATCCCGGTCCAGGCCTTGTGCAGTGCATAGCTGACCGGTTTCTTCCCCAAGAAGGAACGCAGAAGGAACCAGGCTGCTGAGCCCCGTGCCCAGGGTATAAGAGATGCTTCCCAAGGAACCACTGTCTGCATCGGTGGCTGTGATCTGTGGCAAACGCAGAAGTACCATGTTGACCCACCAGACAGGAAGATGCTAGGGTGCCAAGAGTCAGCTCCACCTTGCTCAGCAACCCTTGCTAGCCCCCCCCCCCTGCTCCCTGGGTTCTGCTGGGACAACAATTAGAGGGCTGGAGGATTTCTCCCAAGCCAGGTCAGCCTCCGTACACACACACACACACACACACACACACACACACACACACAAACACACACACACACCCTTGCAATGGGGTGGGAGCATGGGGGCAGGTGGGGGAATTTCCCTCTCAGCTCCAATATTGAGACAACTGGAAGAGGAAGGGCTTCTTCAGCCAGGCAGAGGATTGCAAGGGACTTTGCTAATAGGGACACATGCACACCCTTCCCCACAGGGTTCAGATCATCTGGAAGCGACCAGGTGCCAGGAACTCTGGGAGGCATCCAGCATCTGAGGAGGGAGGGGCTCAACCAGTCTGCTCACACACTCCAGGCAGAGGCTGCTGATCCTGCTCTGGCCGCTCATCCCCCCCATTCTGGCCTTCCAGATCTTCTACTCACATTGGTTCCACTGGGCGGGCTGAGAGGGGGTTTCTGCCCATCAGGAAGAGGAAAAGAGCCCCAAGCTGTGGCCAGCGGATAGGAAGGAGGCTACGGGAAGGGGTACCAGACAAAAATGGGATGGGGAGTTTGCAGGGGGCAGCCCCCCCCCTGCTGACTTTTGTCCTAAAGAAGGAAGCTGGATTGGATGCGGCTAGTTCTGGAATGGGAGACCACCGAAGAACCCTAGAGAAGTTGATCCCCAAGAAGAGATCCCCCCCAAAAAAGGCAATTTCTATCTGCTTAAAAAGGAGGAAGCACGCAGCCTGCAGAAGCACCTCTGCTGGGGGGGGGGGCGCAGGAGGGATGGAGAGAGGGAGTTGCAATGGGGCCCCTTCTGAGGGCAAAGCAGGACAAACCTGTTTTGGTTTGGTAAAAGAAAGGGGCTGGAGGGGACACACACACACACACACACACGCACGGTGGGAGGTTTGGGATGGAGGCCCTCCTGTCTGGGGAGCCCAAGCTCACCCCACTTTTGCCACACAATGTTTTGTTCATACGCCTTTGTTCATACGGCCCAGACTGGACTCCCCATCCCTTTCAGTAATGCCCCCCCAAGAGCCACGGGTTCGGGCTCTCTTGGGAAAAGGGGGCTTTCTAGGTTTTCAAGGCCTGATTGGAGGGGAAGGCATTGTCCACTCACAACTGCTAGGCAGAAGAGGGTAAGGGGAGCTGCTTGGGGAAGGGGGAGAAAGGAGGAAAGGGGCAAGAAAGCTGGGCCAGCCCCTCTGGGCCCTGCTCACCTGACTTCATCAGGATAGGGCCACATTGCCCAGGGCTTCCCCATTCTCCTGCAGAGCTGCCCTAGCCAAGAGAAGGGCTTCCAGGGCAGCACATCACCTTGGTCACCCTCCGGCCCCAGGCCTGCCTGCAGGAGGCCACGCTGGGCCCCTTATGCCAGAGACCCCAGGAAGGGTGGCCTCCAGGGTGACCTTGGCCCGGTGCTAGCTTCAGCTCTTAGGGCTCTCCCTCCGACTGGAAGGACTTGGAGCTGCCCTTGCATCATAACAACCTCCCACCCCCGCCCCAAGGCTGTCCTGCACAGGGAGGGCAGGGCAGTTATGTTCCCTGCAAGGGAGACTTGAGAGCCAGAGAAAAGTTGACCTAATGTGCCTGTATGACTGGAAGAGCCAAGCCAAACATTATTTTTCTTTTTCCATTTTCATGGGACACATACATTTTACAACTCCCCAAATTTTTCTGTAGGCATGCTGGTAAATAGTTCGCATCCCATCAACTTTTGTGGTCCTGGTGGGGGGGCAGGAGGGCAACAGGATGTTTTTCAGTTTCTAAGGCAGCCTCTGTCAGAAAAAGCTGCTGGGTCTTTCCATGTTTTAATGGCTGTAAAACCTACGGAAGCCATTTGAATGGATTGCTTTGAGGGGAGCCCTTCCTTTCCAAGCTCAGCACATCTCCTCCCCGGATTTCCTGCCACTTCCCCCAGTTGGACAAGAGCAACAGGCCCCCAACTACTTTCTGTCATAACCAGCCCAAGACGGACTCGTTTCACCAAGAGTTGGTGCAGCTTTTACTCCAGCAGGGATTCCTACCTTGCCTGTTGGCCTGGCCCACCCCATCTCCGAGGCGCCAAGTGGCAGGCTGCCCAAGAGGCCCCATCTACAGATGTGCAAAAGCCACAGCTCCACATCTGGCTTTGGTTCAGGCTCGAGAGCAGTGGGAGCACTGGCGCCAGTGTGGTCAGCAAACCCCACGCAGGCTCCCTGCTCAGCCTCTCCCTGCTCAGCTGCCCTCCCTGGGCCTGGCAGAGATGCTGAGTGGCTAAAAACAGCTGGGCTATTTCAGGAAAGGCTGGCTTCCAGCTTCAGACTGTTGGCCTCTGAGGTCAGCCAGGAAGCGGATGGCCAGCATGGCTGGGTCAGGAAAGGAAGCTGCCCCAAGAGAAATGAAAGCAGCAGCAGCGGAGTTGGGGCTGTGCCTCCGTTGCAGTAACCAGCCCTGCGCTTGAAGGCCTCCAAGAGCAGAAGCAACACTAAAGAGGCAGGATAAGGAGGAGGAGGAGGAGGAGGAGGAGGCCCTGATCTGATCGGCTCCAAATTCTCCGCAGGAGAGCCTATTTCATCCAGCAAAGAGAGGATGGCTTAGCAGCACAACTCTTCATGCAACCCCCTCCTGGACTGGGCACAAACCCTGTACCCTGGCACTGGGCACAAACCCTGTACCCTGGCACAGGGTCCGTCTCCTATCTAGGTACCACGACCCCCATACCCTGGCACCATGACCCCTGTACCCTGGCACCACAGCAACAGCACTCTCATCAAAGCAACCAGAAGCCACTGCAGGGAGATCAATTGGGGTCTTCCCTTTTTCTAAAGTGCTTCTTGGTTGTGTTAGTTATTTGGGTTGTCTGTGGAGAGTCTCCATCCTCCAGGTCCTGGTTGTCCCAAAGGGACTTTTTCAAGAGGCATCTGGACTTTCTGGTTTTTCTTTTGAACATTTTACTTCTCATCCAAGGAACTTCTTCAGCTCTGACTGGATGGTGGGGAAGGAAAAGATTGATACTCCTTCCAGGCAGCTGGTGACCACTGGTGACCACTTGGATGAGAAGTGAAACATCTTCAAAGAAAAACCAGAAAGTCCAGCTGTCTCTTGAAAAAGCACGGACAGTTTTTTTGGTTTGTGTTTCAGCTGCCTGTGTTTAAGTTGTATAAAGTTTGTTATTGTTTTTCTCTATTTTAATTCTGTGGGCCACCCAGAGTCACTCACTGTGAAGGCTGGCTATATAAATGGGATAACTAAATAAATATAAATGGATAAAGAGACCAAATCAGGGAGCACAAAGAAATGGTTCAAATATGGGAACAGTGGGTGGAGGGTATGAGAATTTGGGGTGCTCTTTGGACTGTCCTCTTTTGTAGTCCTGTGTTTGGTTGTCTGGCTGGTTTTGGGGATTTTATGGGTCACCGGGCCACTCTGGGGCCTACTGCTCATGCTTCCTTCAAGAAAGGCTGGCCCTTCCTTGGCCTGGCATATTGGCCTGGCACAGGAGTCGTGCCATTGAATTCAGGAGGCACCAGGAGGACCTGGCAAGGGGCTTCAGAGTGGGCACAGGCATGCTGTTATGGTGCCTCTTTGACACAAGGGTGTGTTTTCTGAGGGGGTATGGCTACTTCCTTAAGCAGAAGCAGGCAGGCGCAATGTGCAGCCACTCTTTCAGCTTGAGCATCCATAGCATAGTTCGACTTTCTGGGAGTCTGTAAACTTTTTTAGGGAGAATTGGCAAATGTGGCTACTTCTTACTGCAATTTTGAGAAATCTGAATTCCTTTTATAGCCCCATCTTGGTTTTGATACTTCTAAGCATTGCAAAGGAGCAAAGATGCCCCCCCCCCCCAGGATGCTCACTGCAGGAAAGTTGGCTGGGAAAGATCAGTGCAGGCTATGCACTGGGAGTAGCAAATACCCCACTATGGTATTTAAGCCAAGATAAACAGGCTCAACAACACTCATATCTGGTGTTTATGCCATATCACTTGTAGTCACACATCAGTTGTAGTTGGGTCTCTGCCTAACAAGAGAGTGGAGAGGGATTTTCACAGGAAAGCCAAAAGGTCCTTCCTGTAACACAAACTATGCTCCAGAGGCAGAAGGAATCCCTCAAGAAGCAGGAGTGAGTATAAGAGAGAGAGAGGGTGCTGCAGACTGGGAGAGAAGAGGGGGGGGAAGGGAAGAGGAGAGGAGAGGAAGGAAGGGAGAGGAGAGGAGAGAAGGGGAAAGAGAGAGGAGGAGAGAGGAGAAGAGGAAGAGGGAGGAAGAGAAGAGAGCTGTTCGAGAGATTTGACTGAAAAGTGCAGGATTGGAGCCAGGCTTACATTCTTCTTGGGTACAAAGCAAAGGAATCAAAAGAAGCATATGGTACACTCTGCAATTGGAAAAACACAAAGATAAAAATTGAGGAAGTCCAAAGAAGGTTAAAATTAATAAATTCTTTCTGTGAAAATCAACACAGAACTGCATGGTCAAGCAGCCAACCAAATCTCAAAAACTCCTGAAACAATTGCGATCAGAGATGAAGTGACGACTATGCATGCATCAACAGTGCCCCAAAGGCTGGAGGATACCACATTGATGGGCTGCAGACTCTGCAAGAGCATTTCCTTACTGTGGTCCGTTCCACCAGCAAGGACTGTCTGGGCTCCTTGGGCTGACCTGATGGGCCCAGAGGCAGAGGGCAGGGAATCTTTCCCCACTGTCATGTCCCCACCCACAGCCTTTACATCTGCTGCCTCAATGCTACAAGCCTTCACTCCCACTGGGTCTGGCCTCCGTTGTGTACCATCTGTGTGGGGACCATATCTGCTGGCAATAAATTTAATACTGCAACTTTTCCACTGCTCCCAAAGCACAGTATTTCTCTATGGCCTAAAGCAAGGTTTATACAGCCAACGTTTGCAAGCGATGGCTCCTAGGAAGTTGAGGAATGGCCAGGGAATCTCCACCAATGAGAACCAGCAGCCCAAAGCAATCCAGCATTTCTGAGCAGAGGCTGCATGAGAATGAATTTCAGAAACAGCATCCAGAGTTTACCTCCGCATGTGCCAGCAAAGGCAGGAGCCACGTGGTGAGAAGCTGCCTTTACTACCCAAGAACTAAACATCCCTCCTACCCCGAGGAAGCCATGCTTTTCCCCAAGACGGATTGCTCATAACTGCATCCCGATCTTTGCTCACCTGAAGGAAGCAGGTGCCAGGGGACACGTTCTCCTTCAAGGAAATATTGTAGAAGTTACTTTCAAAGACAGGCTCATTATCGTTGACATCCTGCAGGGTGACAAGGACCACTGTGGTAGAGGAAAGGGGGGGCTTGCCGCGGTCAGTGGCCAGCACAGTCAGCCGAGGGTGTGGGTCGGTCTCATAATCCAACGCGGAAGCAGTGGTGACAATGCCGGTGGCTGGGTCAATGGCAAACCAGTGGGAGTGGGAGTGGTGGCTGTGTAGGATACTGTAGTGGATCTCCCCGTTGGGGCCTTGGTCTTTGTCACGGGCGGTCACTTGCAGGACAAAGCTGCCTGGGTAAACCACCTCAGGGACGCTCTGCTCGTACTCCTGGGCATCGAAGAGAGGAGGATTGTCATTGATATCCGTCACCTGCAACACAAAAGCTGACTCAGCCCGCAGAGGGGGAGTTCCAGCATCCGTGGCTGTGACTCGCAGCTCGTAAGAATCCCGTTCCTCACGGTCTAGCATTTGATCCACACAGATCAAGTAGATGATATTGTCTTTGGTTGTGAGAGCAAATTTCCCCTCACCCCCCTCCAAGGAGACGTTGACATTGGCGTATTCTCCATAGTCAGGATCAGAGACAGAAATGCGGGCCACAAACTGGCCGGGCTGAGCCCCTTCAGAGATGCGTGGGGAGCCATCCTCACTGAGGAAGATAATTGTCATGGTGGGCTGGTTGTCATTGTAATCCCGGACCTGGATTGTAACAAAGGTGGTGGAAACTTCTGGGTGGATGGCCTTGTCCCGGGCCTGCACGACCAGCTCATGCACTTTCCGGAGTTCGTAGTCCAGCCCCTTGTTGAGCTTGATTACTCCTGTAGATGCATCGATGATGAAAAACTGCTCTGGGTCACTCTGCCGGCGGTTAATCTCGTACACCACTGCACCATTATCTCCCTCATCAGCGTCCCAGGCAAAGACCTGGAGGATGCTGCTGCCAGGGAGCAAATTTTCTGGGATCAGTGTATGGTAGCGGCTCTGGTTGAAGGCTGGTGCATTGTCATTAATGTCTTGGATAGACACTTCCAAAGTCATTTGGGAGCTCCTTGGGGGGGATCCGCCATCATAGGCCTCAAGAAGCAAGGTGAAAGCAGACCGAGCCTCGCGGTCTAGAATGCTGCTCACTACCAATTCCAGGTGCAACACTCCATTGGGTCCGCGGCGCGTCTCCAGCTGGAAAGCCTGGCCCATGTTTCCCGCCTTGATTGCATAGCCCTGGGTAGTGAGCAGGTTGCTATCTGCATCAAAGGCAGGATCCAGAGGGAAGTGGCTGCCGGGGTGCGTGTGTTCCGGAATGAAGAGGGCAGCCCGCTGCTTAGGAAAGGTGGGGGCATGGTCATTGATGTCATTGACCTGGATGTTGACTTCCACTGTGGCACCATCTGGGGTGACAGCAATAAAACTGTAGTGGTCGCGGCTTTCGTGGTCCAGCACCCCTGCTGTCTTGATGATGCCTGTGTTCTCATCAATCTCAAGATCTGTGGCAACACCGCTGCCCTCCTGGGCAGAAATGAAGTACATATAGCTGGTGGTGCCTGCAGGCAGGCCTGCACTTATGTCCCCGATGATGGTGCCTGCAGGCATCTCCTCATCAACCTGCAGGTCCAGAGTGCCTGGCACTGTCGTGCAACGGCCCCCAAGCAGTGGCAGCAGCAGCAGCAACAAAACAAGGGCAAGGGGCCCCATCCTCAGCTGCCCCCTGTAGCTCCTTTGGAGGGTGCCTGGGAAGAACTGCAGGTCCCACTTGGCAGGGCAGGCACCTTAATCCTGCAGGGGATGCAAAGAAAGCTGGTCAGGACCAGAGTTGGGGGGAGGGGGCAACGTGAAACAAGAGACTGATGGGACTTGGAGGGGCACAGCAAATGAGCCAAGGGCTGATGGGCTACTGGGACATTGTGGAAACATCCTCCCCATTCATCACTCCTGTCTCCCCAAATCCCTTCTTGTTAGCTCCACTCTGATCGAGGCAACTCATCTTCAAGGACTGGCACCTATTTAGGGAAGATCTGGGGGAGGGGGGCTGCTTGGCAGGGAGTTTTAATTACCCCGAAGAGCCTTGTTGAGCCAGGAAGAGCCAGGCCGTGTTTCAGGTAGCACACGGTTCCCCTCCCCTTCCGGATGTCCCAAAGGTGGGCGCTGAGCATTGGGGACGGACTGCCTGTACTCCAGCTACACCGCCCGCCTTGCACTCCAGCCGCAGGACAGCGGGTCCTTGAGGCGGCTCGTCCCGGCCAGCGAACGTGAAGAGGAAGACCCAGTCGTCCCCGAGCTGCCGCCTGCCACGCTGCGAGGAGCCACAGAGCAGGAGTTCCCGCAGCTGCGAACGCCCACCGGCCCCCGCCGGCAGGTCGGACTCCGGCGACCGCGCAAAGCCACTCGGTGGGCGGGCGGGGGAGCCCTGGCCACGATCCCCTTTGTTTCGGCTTCTTTTGCGCGCACGCACGCGCGCGCGCCCCTCTCTCCCTTTGTCTGCGGCTCCCTGGCTCCGGCCCACCGCCCGCTCCCCCTGCCGTCGCTCCCTCTCACTGCAGGGCTGCGAGGGGGGGCGAAGGGAGCGGAGCTGGCTGCGGCTCCAGGAGCAGGGGCTGCCCCCGCGCCCTCCCTCGCGGAGGCCCCGCCGCGGCTCGCAGTCCGGGCAAAGCTGGCTTAGCGGTCTGCGCGCCCACAGCCGCGCGCCTGAGCTCATACTTGGCCGGGCTTGAAAGCGCCCCCGCCTGCCGGGCAGGCGGAGGCTCCGGCCCGATGGAGGCGCGCCCTTCCTGGCTTGGCGGCCCGGCCGGGAAGGGCGCACGGCAGAGCAGGCACGTGCGGCCGCCACAAGCAAGAGACGAGCCAGCGCCCGGCGGCAGCCTCGCCGGGAGCTGGTGCTTGTCGCCAGCGGGCACCCAGGCCAGATCGGGAGGCGCGTCTCGGTCCTCACTCCCCTCCCCCGGCCGCGAGCCCGCGCCCGTCCCCGTCCAGCCGGAGCAGGGAGTCCTTCTTGCTCAGGGAGACCCGCGAAGCCGCCGCCCGCGGAACACCGAATCCTCCTCGGCCAGACCCGTGGCAACCGAGGAGAACATCCGGCGGGACGCAAAGAGCGCCGCCTCCCTTCAGGGTGGAGAACCTCTGGCCACAGCTTTGGTACCCAACCGGGCGTCGGCGCGCGCCTCTCCTCTCCGTCGGGTGGGCAAATGGCGGCTTCGACTCCGCAGCCCCGGGCTGGTCTCTGCGCCCGGGAGCCCCGCCGCCCTCCCTGCTGCCGCCGCCGCCGTCCCGAGGGAGAGGCCAGGCGTGACCTCAGCTACAGCAGGCGTGGAGGCGCCCAGCGCCACAGCTGCTTCCAATTTGCCCAGCGCCGATCGCGGGGTGGGGGGAGGCGGTTCCAGGCGGGCCTGTGAAACGTGAGCCCCCGCCCGTCCATCCCTGGCGGAGCCCCTGCGAGTGGCGCTGCGCTTCCGATGACAGGACCCGACGGCAGGGAAGGAGGCTGCCGGAACGGCCGAGGCCGAAGGAGCCGAAGCGGCAACCGGGGCGGGAAGAAGAGCGCTGAGCCCAAGGGTGATACTGTTCCTCTCGCGACCCCTCCCCCGCCCGTCCCCAGGAGGGCCCAGCGCTGCTTCCCTTCCCCGCCCGGCTGCAGGGCGATCCGAGCGAGTGAGCGGCGGATTGCTGGGGACGCGTCCGGGCATCCCGGTCACCTACGTCCATCGTCTTTGCTGGCCATCCGCCTTGCGCTCCTCTGGTCGGCGACGCAGTCCCGCGGCGAGGGGAGGCTGCCGCCGACTGATGCCTGCTCGGCTGGGCAGAAGCTGAAGTCGGACTGGGTGAGAGAACCGTGGAGCCAGCGGCGAGAGAACGAACGAGCGGGGCTCCAGTGAAACTCGAGCCGCGCTGCCTCGCCCGCCCGGCCCTTCTTTCGCCGTGGCGCCGCGCCCCCTCCCCTTCATCCCCCTCCGCCAGTCAGTTCCCACCCCTCAACTCCTCGGCGGAGAATCGAGGCGGAGCGGGCGGGAGGTCTGCGTCCTCGGAGCCAGAGAGCTGCTATGGGGCCCATCTCGAGCCCGAAACTCGTGTCCCCCGCCGCCTGCTCCCCTCGGAGGTGCGGGGTGGGGGGGATGAAAAAGCCACACATCATCACATGTTCGGACATCTCCTTCGGTCCGGTGACTCTTCGCCTCGCTTCGGTTGGCGGCGTTTGAATGGAGAAGTTGCCTGCTGGATGTTGGAAAGGAGGTTGGGCAGCGGAATGTCCGGTGGGGGAAGAAGACTCGGGGCCGCGTTTTTGCCAGTAGTGCGTCGTTGTGGGTCGCGAGAACCGGCAATTCCTCCTGCCTGTTTAAAGGGGACGATTTCGCCTCCAGATGTTACTTATTTCCTTCTTTTTCATGGCGCTGGATGTTTGCAGCCACCCATCAGTTCGAACAACAAACTCCAACACCCATTCCGTCCCTCCCGCCCTCTCCCCAGCCATCACACAACCACATCTTGTGCTTCAGCCCAGAATTCAAAGCATGGGGGGGGGGGGGAGAGAGACAGAGTTGGAGGCTCCTAGTCAGCCCCCTCGCTGAGCCTCAGAAAGCCTGGCCCTTTCTCCTCAGGGAGGGTTGGTAGTGGGGAGATGTCCTGCTCTCTCCTAGCTCCAGAAGACCAAGGAGCAGCCTCCCTACAGAGCTTCCCCTGCAGCAAAGTTTTTGCCAGGAGGGGTCACTTCTGCCACCATCCTTTGACCCTGGTGCCCCTCAGAGGCTCCCTACTGCTGCTCTCTCCTGCAGCGCTCTGAAGGCTCTTCTGCCCTTCCAGTCCCACTGCTTGGGCAGCCTCTCAAGGGATGGGTTGCCGCTTGCCCTTTTCCACTTCTTGTCCACCGGCAGAGTGTTGGCACTCTGTCCAACGGCTCAGGGAAACTCTGGCTTAGAGAAACCCGCAACCTTGATTGGTGCTTAGCAAGGAGACAACCAGGAACTCCTAGGTTGGGCCCTGGCTGGGAAGTGGATGAAATGGGCTAAGGCACCTCCAGGGGGCAGAGAGGGGCGCTGGTGCCCCTGCCCCCCCAGAAAAGGGGCTGGATTTAAGCCCCCCCCCCCCCCCCGTTAATGAAATGGCCTCCCCTCCCGTTTTATTCTCTTCCCCCCCCCCCCAGGCCTGTGTGAGAGGTGCTTCCTGGTGCATACTTGTTATGCTTGCATAAGGCCTGACCTCTAGTTCTTGAGCCTCATGGGTCCCCCAGAGAATCGGCTGAGTGACCTTGCCCCTCTCAGTCCAGCACACCTCTCAGGGTGGGAGTGGGTGGGGTTGGTTGTGGGGAAGATTGGGAATATTAGTTTTTGTAAGGAACCCTTCAACATGACAATTACGTAAGTGCATGCTTTGGCCAGTATGCGGAATAAGAGATTGATGGTTTTATGGTTAGGTTCAGTCTGAAAGTGAGAAAACCTGTGAACAAGATATGCTGTTTATGTATGGGGACTGGAATGCCAACCTGGGATTATTCAGAAAGGAGAATCCTCACTAAGTATTCCTGTATTTGAGGGAGAGAGGGAGAGGGAGGGAGATGACAGCATTTCTATTTCTTGACTGCCAACTATAGAAAAGAGGGAGATCAATAGTTTGAACCACACATTAATCAAATGGCCCATTGGGATCCATTCATTCCTACAACATATTTTATGTGTGGGCAGAATCCAACTATTACATATTGCATGGGCTTTTATCTGAATAGAAAAGTACAACAGAAAACTGACTGGGGTCAGTTGTAGTGATGATCCGTGCAGTACAAATATGAATTGTACTGTTTGTTCAACAATCATTTGAAATCAGGATACTGCTGGCTGAGCGGTACTTATGATTGGTCCTCAGAGTTCCAGCCATTGCACCGTCCCAACAATCATGTGATCACAATCTGGGTGTTTGGCAACTGGTTCACACCAACAACCATTAGAGCACCCCACTGGCATATGATCTCCATGTGCAACCTGGCTGTCTTCAAAAGAGTGGCCTTTGTCTTTTAAATGCAAATGGATTGCTGAATCTTGCGCTGAATCTTGTCTTGTGTTCTATATTATGCCATGCGTTTAAGAACTGGTTGCTTTGTTTCCCAAAGCCATTTGGCACCTGGCTCGCTGCATTGACTGATGCATGACCTGGATGGCTGAGAATCTTCATCGAGATTTTGCCCAAATTTTACTTTCTTGTCCTAATTGTCAGATGAATCACTATAGTTGTTAAGTTAGTAACCTGGTTGTTAAATGAATCTGGCTTCCCCATTGACTTTACTTGTCAGAAGGTTCACAAAACAGGGTCACATGACACAGGACACTGCAACCATCATAAATATGAGTTAGTGGCCAAGTGCCTGAATTTTGATCACATTACCATGGAGATGCTTCAGTGGTCATAGGTGTGAAAAATGGTCATAAGTCACTTTTTTCAATGCCATTGTAACTTAATGAACTGTTGTAATTGAGGACTCCCTGTAATATTTCTCTAGTCAAAGCATTTGACAAAGAAGACCACAACCTACTTCTTGGTAAGATGCATTTATAACTGGCTGACAAACCCCACTCAAGTTGTGCGTGGTCCAACCCTGGAGGTTTTCAAGAAGAAATTGCCAGGTAGCCATTTGTCCAGAATGATGGGAGGTCTCCTGTTGGAGGACTTCCAGCTCTGCTATTCTGTTAATGAGGATTACAGCCCAATGTAAAAAAGGAGATGCCAAATGAAACTGGCTTTAAAAGACCAAGGAACACATTATTTCTGATACACTGGATAAGGGAGAAAAAAAAAGACCAAAAAAGAGTCAATATGACCTTCACTGAATATAGAAACACAAAACCTTCCATCGGGCTGACCTGTCAAGCTGGAAAATGTGCTTTGGGAAATTGGGAGTCCCAAAAGCTTCATTGCCTGTCAGGAAGTTGCAATAGGAACAGAACATGGCAACGGCGACAAAGGAGTGAGACAAGGCTGCATACACTCCCCTTCATTTACTCAACCTATATGGGGGACATACCTTAAGGCAGAGCTCCCCAATCTTTCAGGCTTTGCAGATCAGCGAGGGAGGTGTGTTAAAGAGGGGATGGTTCCATGCAAGTGGCAGGCAAGTATGCGCACGCAGCTCCATTTGAGTGAGCAACATGCACGCACCCTTGCTGCTCACAAGTGGTATGTATGCACGCTCATTGCTCGCAGAAGGGAAGATGCACGTGTGCACTCACCGGCTGTTTCTGTGGCCTGGTTACAAATCCCTCAGGGCCACATCCCAGAAGTTGGGGGCCCTTGCTTAAGGGGAGCTGGACTAAAAGAAGATGGGTGTGATTTCAAAATCAAAAGAAAAAACATCGATGTGCATTAGGCTAAGGCTACTACTCTGATTACAAAATTGCAAGAGATCTTGTAATGTCAAGAAGCAAAGTGGAAAAAATGGGATTATAATGTAATATAAATAAGGCCAAACTAACAACAGCAACTACCACATCTAGCCTTAGAACTGACAGTGGAGATACTGAAAAAATGGAGAGGTTTTGCCTTTGAGAATCAGCCATCAACAGTCCAGGAACCAGGGCTCAAGATACTTGATGCTTGGTAGAGTAGCCATGAAGGGTTTGGAAGAGGTGCCCGCCTGTGTCTCTTGATAACAAAGACCAGATATTCCCTGCGATCCTCTATGGAAGTGAAAGTCAGACGCTGAAGAAGCAGGATAGGAAGAATATTGACTCTTGAGTGTTGCTGTTTGGGAAGACCTCTGAGAAAAATCTGGACAGATTGGAGCACAGCAAACAAATGGGCACAGAATTCTCACTCTGGGCACCAATGGCCAAGCTCAGAAATTACGTAACTTTGGACACAGGATATGAAGTCCCAGCAAAGAAGGCACTGATGCTGGGTAAGGTGGAGGGAAGGGAAGGGAGAGGAAGGAAGGAAGGAAAGAGAGAGAACAGGATGATGGCGTAGTGGGGAGGGGCTGGAGTTTGCCGTGGGGTCACCATGGAAGATCTGAGGAATATGGTTAGGGACAGATCATCATGGAGAAAATCTATGTACAGGTCATTTTCATTTAACAACTGCCTTGCTAAGAAATTGTTTGAAGTTATGATAGTGATTGCAAAGTAACTCTGTCATTTTCACAGAACTGTAAAAAAAAGGAAAGCTAAATAAGAGTGTAAACACGGTTGTTGTTACATATTAACATTCTTGTAATATCCTAACCTGATTGGCTGAAATGAACTACACTGTGATTGGCCGAGACACACAATGGTGATTGGTTAGTAAGGAATCTCCCGTGATTGGACGAACCGATCGCGGGAGATTCAGAAAGCTGTCATTGGGTAAGAGCCGCCGGCTAGCTCTATAAGAAGAGCTGCCGCGGCTCGCTAAAGGCTACACAGATTTATACCTTGAATAAAGAGCTCAAGTTACGCTGGTCTCCTGTCTCCTGATTTCCCACGCTTCTACACTGGTGACGAAGGTGGGATACTGAGACAAAGAGACCAGTCAGGCACGTGGCAACCGAGCTGAACAACCGACAAAATGGCCGGCAGCAACTCGCCACCCGCACCATTCAACCAGGCAACCGAGGACTGGGAATCTTACATCGATAGATTCCTCATGTTCCTCGAGAGCAACAATCTCAAGGATGCAAACAACCACCAAAAGAGAGCTGTGTTCCTGACCCATTGTGGACCAGCCGTATTCAAGATGACCAAAGCATTGGCCAGGCCAGAGGACGTGAAGGAGATGACATGGCCAGATCTAGATTGATTACTCCGAAACCACTATGCCCCAGCCGTGCCAAACCTGATCCGGCGACACGAATTCTACCATCGGGATCAAAAGGACAGAGAGAGCATTGGGGATTTTGTGGCAGCATTGAGGAACATCGGAAGTGCGTGTGGCTTTTCAGACATGGACAAGGCTCTGAGGGACTGCGTGGTTCTCGGTCTCAGAGACCCCATGCTCCAGAGCAGATTAATGGCTCGGGCAGACATAACAGTTACCGAAGCCATTTCTGAAGCCACTGCAGCTGAAGTCACGAAGAAATCAGCGGCCAAGATACAACTAATGAATGCAAGGGACTGGCCAACAACATCGGAGACCAACACATTCCCCGAAAAACGAACTGAAACTGGTCACAAAGCAACAACGGCGCACCACGAGGACGTCGATCTATCACCCAACACCAACGATGAGGAAGAGGAGATCCACAGATTGCAAGTGGAGTGAGACTGGTGGAAAAGTCATAAGTCGGGCTTCCAGTATGCGGGTTGTGGCGGTGACCACCCCCGTTCTGAGTGCCGGTTTTTAGACGCCATTAGCCGGTACTGTGAAAAACGGGGGCATATTGCCAAGGTCTGCTGAAACAAACGGAACACCAGCCCAAGACGACGTGACAACACGCCTCCCAGAAACTGAGACAGATTCACAGAGAACCAATGGAACCGTGAAAACTGAAGCAAGCGGCTCAGCGAGACCAGACGACAGGAAGAAACCCATCAAACCCATCAGACAACTCAGACTCAAGAAAAGTACACATGCAGGTCAGCATCGAAGGCAGGCCATGCAGAATGGAGGTGGACTCTGGATCATACCTCTCCATGGTGTCCTGGGACACAATTAAGAGGTTAGTGCTCAGCTTACAGAAACAAGAGCTGGAGAACCAGAGACTCACCATTAAAGACTATCAGGGGAACAGAATCCCCGTAATAGGAATTGGACACTTCCATGTAATCTTCAAAAGGCGTGGAAAAGTACTTCCACTCACTATTGTCGACAGAGACTGCTCAAGCCTGCTGGGTCTGGAATGGTTCGCGCCATTAGGGATCGAGGTGATGGGCATCAACCATGTCGAGGAAACAGACTGGGAAGAGGAACTGATGAAGGAATTCCAAGAAGTGTTTGACAGACAATTAGGCAAGTACTGGGGGTCCCCAATATCATTTAGCTTGAACCCCAATTTTGCCCCAATCCGGCTCAAACCAAGACGAGTTCCATTCGCTCTCAAACCAAAAATAGACGAACAATTAGATAAGCTCATTGTACAAGGGGTCCTGGAACCAATAGATCATGCATGCTGGGAGACCCCAATAGTCACCCCAATCAAACCAGACGGGTCCATGAGAATTTGTGGGGACTATAAAGCGACACTTAACAACGCACTGCAACAAATTGTATACCCAGTCCCGGTGGTACAGCACCTCCTACACTCACTCAAGGGAGGAAAAGTCTTTGCGAAGCTTGACTTGGTGCAAGCATATCAACAGCTGCCCGTCGATGCCGAGACTGCGGAAGCGCAAACTATCGTGATCCACAGGGTGGCTTTCCGGTGCAAAAAGCTCCAATTCGGAGTCAGTGTGGCACCAGGGGTGTTCCAGAGTCTAATGGAACAGTTACTCCAAGGAATTAAGGGAGTCGTGCCATATTTTGATGACGTGTTGGTAGCGGCCAAAGACAAAAGACAATTGAGAAGCCTACTCAGAGAAGTCCTACAAAAATTTAAAAATGCAGTTAAAAAAGTTAAGTTAAAGTTAAAAAAGAAAAGTGCCAGTTATGCACTGAAAATTTTGATTTCCTGGGATATCTGGTGGAGAAAGACAGAATCCACCCTACCCACAAAAAAATAAAAGCAATAAAGGAAGCCCCGAGACCTCAAAATAAGGCAGAATTACAAGCCTTTCTGGGACTAACCTCTGCATAGGTTGCTCGACAAGACGTCCGTTTGGTCCTGGGGCAAGCGGGAAGAGGCCACTTTCCAGAACATAAAATACTTCCTCACATCACAATCAGTCCTCATCCAGTACAGCAAGACCCTACCACTAATGGTAACCTGCGACGCCTCTCCATTCGGAGCTACACTAAGCCATACCCTGCCAGATGGGAGAGAAGAAGCGATTACTTACTTCTCAAAAACACTCTCAAAGGCAGAAAGAAATTATAGCCAGCTTGACAAGGAGACACTTGCAGCAGTTACCAGTGTGAAGCGGTTTCACGAGTACTTATACGGTAGGGACTTCACCCTCATCACCGACCATAAACCACTACTGGGGATCCTGGCGGGAAACAAGGCCACCCCCAACATATTGTCTCCCTGGATGACAAGGTGGTCTGAGTTCCTTGCCGCCTATACCTACCAACTAATACATTGCCCAGGGAAATGCATCTCGCATGCCTCTGCACTAAGCCGTTGCCCCTTAACAGATTACAAAGATGACCCTGCACCGACCACATCCACCCTGCAAATAGAGACATTGCCCAACCTACCAACAACCACGTCAGACATTGCGAGAGAGACGAGCAAAGATAGCAAACTGGTGCGAGTTTTGAACTGGATGGTAAAAGGGTGGTCGGAAACAGAAAGCAGTGACCAGTTTAAAGCCTTCCGAAACAGGCAAACTGAATTATCCTCCCAAAAGGGATGTATACTATGGGGCGATAGAGTGGTAGTTTCAGACAGCTTACAAAAAAAAATATTACACATATTGCATGAGGGACACCTGGGCATTGTGAAAATGAAATCCCTAGCCAGAAGCTATGTATGTTGGCCAGGGATAGACAGAACCATTGAAACCTGGGTGGCTACATGTGACAAATGTCAGCAATCCAGACCAAACCCGCCCGAAGCACCAACCCTCCAATGGGAAACACCAAGGGGACCATGGTCGAGGGTCCATATAGACTTTGCGGGACCCACAAAAGGGCACACTTTCTTGATCGCAGTAGACGCTTACTCCAACTGGTTGGAGGTAAGCCTAATGCAATCTACCACAATGGAGGCGGTTACAAAACAACTAAACAGACTTTTCGCCATCCACAGCCTACCTGACTTGATAATATCTGACAATGAGCCACAATTTACGGCATTGGCATTCGAGTAATTCCTCGCAGAACAGGGAATCCGACACGCATTGACGGCACCCGTTCATCCAGCGGCGAACGGGCGTGCGGAACAAATGGTCAGATACACCAAAGACGCTTTAGAAAAGATGGACACTGGTAACATACATGACAAAATAAATAAACTATTAACAATACAGCACATAACACGAAGTGCCAAAACCAATAAAACCCCGGCAGAACTTCTGATGGGAAGAAAACTCCGATCCCATCTAGACAGACTGTTAGGGATAACATTGTTTACCCTAACTGGTTTAGGTGAAATAATAACTATGAATCATAGTTAGTGTATGTTAGAGTGTATACAGCTTTAACTGTGAAATAGCAATTAAAGGAGTGGTTAAGAAAACAATATAAAAGTAGCAAGACTACGGCTTGCTCTCTCTCTGGCTTTGATGATCCCTGATTACTGCTTGGAATCAAGACTGCATTGTTCGAACGGGAGAGACAACAAAGGACTGATTTTGTAAGTGAACTGACATAGGATATTCTACATGGACTTTGCTAACTGAATACCCCTGAATGGACTGACTACATGGTAAATGAATATTGGACTGTTATTTGACTATGCTATTAACTTATAATGGAATAAAATATATTCTTGATAGCACAAGCGTATCTGTTATTTTTACTGTATGTTAATAAACATACAAGCTTAGCTCACTCATTTATCTGTGTGCCTATCTGACTAACGCTGCACATTCTGTTTAGCTTGTCTACCTAACCCTGGTTGGGGAACCCAGGCTTAACACAGACTTCACCCAACTTACAATCCAGAAAAACCACTAGACTCACCCAGCCGGTACTGGGCATTTAATCCGAGAGACACAATCTACGCTAAAAAATTTTCAGGGGACCCACTATGGGTACCCGCTACAATAACCCAAGTGACAGGCCCCCAGTCACACCAGCTGGAAACAGAGGACGGAAGAAACTGGAAACAGCATGTCGACCAAATACGATCAAGAATAATTTTAAACAGCACCGAAAACGCACAAAACTCACAAACAGACTCTAATAAAAAAACTAGAGGTGGGGGAAACCCCAAACAATCATCAAAAAGAAAGAGAAAATACGACTACAAGACAACAACAAACCAAACGGGCCCAACCAATGCAAACCGAACCAGAAATACAAACACCGCTAAATAAAAGAAGAAACCAACAATACTCACTGGAAAATGAAGGCAGCCGAAGGGTACCAGAGGAAGACGACCCACTCGGAACCTCGCCTGGAAGGAACAGTCAAGCCAGCTGAACCAGCCCGGAAAGACCGGCCAGGAACAAAGAAGCCGACAACTCGATCGAACTCAGTAGACCGGGTGGGAGTTGCGGCAAAAGGCCTGACTCATCCTTCCAGGCGGTTCCATGGAGAAGAGCGGGAAGGGAAGATCCCTTCCGAACTGGCTGAAGACCACGCAGCAACTGAACTGCGCGGGTCAAGTAGGCAAGTAAAAAGCCCTGCCTACCTACATGACTACGTCACGTAGAATGGACCATACCAAGAGGGGAGGGGTGTTACATATACCCTAACCTGATTGGCTGAAACGAACTACACTGTGATTGGCCAAGACGCACAACGGTGATTGGTTAGTAAGGAATCTCCCGTGATTGGATGAACCGATCGTGGGAGATTCAGAAAGCTGTCATTGGGTAAGAGCCGCCAGCTAGCTCTATAAGAAGAGCTGCTGTGACTCGTTAAAGGCTACACAGATTTATACCTTGAATAAAGAGCTGAAGTTATGCTGGTCTCCTGTCTCCTGATTTCCCACGCTTCTACAGTTGTGGTTTCACTTAGCAATCTCTTTGCTTAACAACTGAGTTGCCAGTCCCTATTGTGGTCACTAAACAAGGACTTTATCTGTGGTTGCTATGGATCAACAACAACTAGATGCCATATAACCAATCAATCCATCAATATCAGAGTGTAAACTTTAATTTTTCAGCCTCAGTTTTACCAATCACATTCATTATAAAAAGTTTCGCAGTTGTCAAATTATTACTTGACCCAGTCTAAAATAAAAGGACCAGACAAGCATTTTTTCTTTTTCTCCAGACCTATGTTTGTTCTCAAAAGTATTTCCAGAGAAGCCAACTTGAACCAAATGGGAGCTATATTTAACATAGGTGTTTTCCAAACAGATATGCACATATGATGCAGCCCACAATAGTTGCCAGATCCAAGGAAAGGGCTTATTTAATTAGTTAGCATTGGCTCCTGAAGACACAATAGCTTAACAGCAGTTTATTTTCTGGCCAGTAAATCTTTGTGCTCTTTCTTTTCCATTATCTTCAATCCCAATCAGGATCACCTGGCTATACTTCTTCCCTTCCCAGCTTTATTATTTATAAGTAGCTCAAGGTGGCATACATACCTAATTCTCCTGCCTCCTATTTTCCCCACAAAAACTGGCGGGGCTGAGTGAGAGGGATTGGCCCAAAGTCACCCAGACAGCTATCATGGCTAAGGCAGGACTAAAACTCATCACCTCCTGATTTCTAGACCAGTACCTGAACCACTAGATCCAGCTGGCTCTCTTCTTTCTCTCCTTCCAGGGTATGTCCTCAGACAATTCAGAGTCTCACTCAGCATGCTATAAACCCTAACTCGGATGAGCCAGTCAGTCCATTTCTGCTTTAACCAGCCAACCTTACTCTCACTATGGCAGAGTTCTGAGTTACAGCCTCTACAGCCACAGGGGTTGCCAGCTAGCAAGTCCCTGACTTGGCCAAACCCTCCCTGATCTGAAGATGTCCTCCTGGAAGCTTTTGAGAGTTCCTTCCTCGATGCTCCTCTTTGTCTCCTGCAAGCTGGGTCTTCTAACAAGCACAACTATTCTCTTCTCCTTCTCAGCACAGCACAGCATTGGGCAGAAATATTTGAGTTGTTTTGCTCCTCCTGATGACACCTCACACACACACACACTCCTACCATCCATGAGTAAGCATTACCCAAGCATGGCTCCCCATAGAGTCTCCTGGGCTGAAGTTGGAGGAGGAAGACAAGCGAGGGGAGCAAGATTAGCCATTGCTGAGATCCAGAAGACCCCTGAAAGAGGTGACAGAGATGTCTATGCCTTGACCATAGGCCCAGTGTGCACCGTGGCATTGGCACCCTGCAGAGAAAACAATAGCAAAAATATGATGTTACTGATGTAGCAAAAAGAGACAAATCACACTTATTTTCAGAAAATATAGAAAAAGTGGGGAAAACAAAACCCAGGATCAAATGTCTCTAAGCAGTCTGATCATCTGTCAAGATTTACTACTTCAGGCTTGTATTTTCAGATGTAGTCCGGTTCTTTCATACCTTAAGCATTTAAATGTCTCCTTTAAAGAGGAACTGCCAGGACATACTTTAATTCATTTTCAGTTTATTTCATTCCTTCAGAACTCATTTGATTGGCAAGTTCTTCCATTGTTGTTGTCCTCTGCTGTATCCATTTGCACCAGCCCAAGACAGAGTTCCTGGGAAGAGGATTTATACATTGAGGCAAGGGAAGAGGCCACAGGAAATGGCTCAAGTTCAATGTTTCAAAAACAGTATCTGATGATCTTACAGGTGGCTTGTTTTCAACAAATATTTATTTAAACAATTTAAATGGCCACCATCCCACAGCAATGATTCTGGTGGCATATAAAAGGTTAAATCCAAAGAACAATAAACTAATCAACTAATCATCCACATAAATCAAAGTCCAGGGTCAGCAAACAATCCCAATTTACCACAAAGTAAAAGGCGGAGCTTATGAACATCCCAGCCTGAAAGCCTGAGGGAGCAACTGTGTCTTCAGCCCCTTAAGGAAGACTAGCTGGTGGGGCTATTTAAACTTTTTTTGGGGGGAGTACAGGGCAGGTGCTGCAATGGAGAAGTTGCAACTCCCGAATCCGGCAAAATGGCATTGCGTAATGAAGGGGAACTCAGAGTAGGGTCTCCTTGCCAGAGGCGGGGTAAGTAGAGACTGATTTTTCTATGAATAGCCTAACCCTACAGGGGATAACGTCCTGGGCTAGAAACCGGGAGACAGCGAGTTCGACTTCTGCCTTGGGCATGAAGCCAGCAAGTTGACCTTGGCCCCGCTCCCTCAACTCTAGAAAGAAAAGGCAGTGGGAAACCTCTCCCAAAATCTTATCAAGAAAACTAGTCCAGGCTGACTTGAAGGCACCCAAAATGAATAAACAAATGGGGGGGGGGGAACTAGCAACTTCTTAATGCCCCCTGGGAGCCAGTGCAACTTTCAGGGCAGTAGTGCTACCGGAGCCCAAAGCACCCTCCTCTGCTGCACTCTGGAACGGCTGCAACTTCTGAATGCAGCTCAAGCACTGCAGCATGGCTTCTTCTTTTACATTCAGAAGGGCAAAGAGAAGCAGGCTATAATTTGTGGCTGGCATGGTTGCAAGAAATGGAGGCCCAGGAAGTTCTAAGAGATGTCCAGCACAGCGGCCAAGTTTGGGGAGGGGGCATCATCTCCCAAGTGCCCTCTTGCTGGTTTTCCAGGCTGACCCTGTAGCTATGGCGACTGACAGTGGCAGCCCCACACACTAAAACAAAGCGGCCTGGTTTCATGAAAAAGGTTCACACACACAGTTTATCTCCTTGACATTCTGCACAAAAGCCTTTTACAAGCTTGCTGTTCACTGGGAATCACCGACTGACTCACCCTGACGGCTGGGCAGCTGCCAGATAGTGTGCTTGATGGAGATATTCTCGTGCTAATATTTTAATTAAAACATTGTGCTGATACATGATGTCAGCACTGAGAGGGAGCTGCCTCCACTTCAGGGACAGTTCCCAGCTGACCGGGGGGGGGGGTGCTCACCACTCTTCCTTGAAGGCCCTTGGCCTCATTGGAGGGATCTCCTTTGATGCTTTTGGTGCACCCACCTGGACCCACCATGCCTGTTTGTTCTTAGTGGCACCTCCTCTGCCCCAGACTGACCTTTGTGCCACCGGGCATCCCTTGGTGGCTGGGGGGCTGCTCTGTTTCAGGGGCCGGTGAAGCACTTGCAGGATGCAACTGGGGCATGGCTGTAGCAAGCCTTTTGGGGAGATGGGATCAAGGTCTTCTGTGATGGGCAGGAGGAGCAGATTATAGCCTCGGATGAGCCTTGGAGGAGCCCCTGGGATAGAATGAAGGTGGGGAGAGGGGTGATAGAAGACTCAAGGCAAAGGCATCTTCCATTGTTCCAGAAAGGGGCACAATTAGCCAAAGGATCAAAAGCTCCAGGATATAGACTTAATATATTTATAGTCCACCTGACTCCAATGACTGTTAAATTAATTGTTAAAAATGTTTAAAAACAAAGAACAAAACTAAAACACAAAAGCAGTACAAGACAAGGGGACAACAATGGCAAAGGAAGAGAAGAAGGAAAATGAATAAAGAGCCATCAGTCACGCTTGCCAGGGGCCTGAGTGAAGAGTCAGGTCTTCAGGGCCCTTGAAAATACCAGCCAGTGGGAGTCATGTGAGCCTGGGAGGGGGGTTCGTAACAGGGGCCAGGGGCCAAAGGAAGTGCACTTCCAGGCTCCTTCTTTAATCCAAAAAGCCTGGATCACATCTGACACCCTGCCAGATCAAACCAGCTGGGCAGATACTGCGGGAGAGAGTGTCCCTTGAAGAACCAGGCCTTGCACTGTGTAGGGATTGATAAATGGTGACCATCATCCTGAATCCCACCTAGAAAAAAACCTGGCAATATCCTGTCCTGTACAAAGATAGATAAACTCCACAAAGCATCCATACAAAGTATTTTTATTGGTTCATTAGGCATCCTCAATAACTCACAGTTATGATGAGATTCTTCTTAATGTCCAATCCTTTGCATCTGTGTCTTTCTGGGTAAAAAGATGATTATCTCTTATCCCTTTCATCCCATATCGTAGAAGCAGAGGGGTAGAGATGCTACCATGAGGCTGTGTTCAGGCAAAAGTGAAGAAACCTCCCCCAACCCACCAATGGTCAATTCAGTGACCAATCAGAGTTACAGATGTGGCCACATGATATGAACTACTGTCAGCTGGTGCTCCATTCAAAATCCAAGAAAGAAATACTTCGACTCCTTTAATCAGAGAAAAGATATATTTTACTGGAAATCAAGTGGTAGCAACAAAAGAATTCTGAATCTGAGAAAATGGGCGCGTAAATTACATATACAAAGTAATGGCAATGTTCCCACCCCCAATAGTTCAATTGGCTCATCCAATTAAAAGTTGTGTAGATCATCATGTGGGCATCTCCAGGTGGTGATGAGGCTTCTGTCCATTGACCTTGGCATAGTTTGATAAGGAGTTGCAGCTGCACATAGCATAGAATAGAAACCTAAGCAAGAATGTACCCCTCCCCCCAGTTTATACAGTTCTGGTTTGTAACACCTCCAGCTCACTTCCCATAACCATTCCCCCCTCCTCCCCCCATTACTTATGACAGCCAAAAGATGCAAAGCAAAGGGAGAAAATCTTGAAGGCTGACAATTACATTTCCCAGGATACCTTAACTACATTTACCCTTATGCATTCCCTTACGGGGACAGCTCTCAATTCCTAACTAACTATCCCAAATCCCATTAACTCTAAACTGTCTGGACAGCACAGGCAACCTGTGCCCATCACTGCTTGGGCCACTGCATTCTGGACCAGCCCCGCATAGAAAGCCTTTGCGGTGCCTCCTTCAGCTACGACAACTCAAAACAGGCCCACCGAGGGTTGTGGATGCACTTGAGCCCAGCTGATCATTCAAAATTAACTATTTTGCATACTTCTTTGTTCAAGCATGTTATGTTCACAATATTGATTCTTAGGAAGCACATGGCTACCATGATGAGATTAAGTCTCTCGAAAAATTAACCTGAGAATCTGGAAAGAAATTGTAAATATCATTGTTGAGACGTCATAAAGGATAGATATAATGACACTGAATTACACAAGAAAAACTATTAAATTAGAAGATCTGTGTAATTGCAGACCAATCAGTTTGATGTCACTATAACACAAACCATAGAACAGATTATTACATAATAGGTTTATGATCATTTAAAACAGAATGCATTGCTTGGCAGGAACCAGGACAGAATAACAGAGTTGGAAGGGTCCTTGGAGGTCTTTTAGTCCAACCCTCTGGACAAGCAAGGGATCCTATATCATTCTAGACAGGTGGCTGTCCAGTCTCTTCTTAAAAGCCTCCAGTGATGGAGGACCCACAACTTGTGGGGGAAATTGCTCTCACTATTAGGAAATTTCTCCTTAGTTCTAGGCTGGTTCTCTCCTTGATTTATTTCCATCTGTTGTTTCTTGTCTTGCCTTCTGGTGCTTTGGAAAATAGCTTGAATCCCCTCTTCCAGCAGCCCCTCAGATATTGGAAGAGTGCTATCATATCACCCCAAGTCCTTCTTTTCACTAGGCTAGGGAAACCCAATTCCTGCAACTGTTCTTCTTATGTTTTAGACTCCAACTGTCTAATCATCTTTGTTGGTCTTTTCTGCACTCTTTTCAGAGTCTCAACATCTTTTTTATAATATGGTAACCAAAAATGAATGCGATAGTCCACGTGTGGCTTTACTAAGGCCTTATAAAGCAATGTTAACACTTCATGTGAACTTAATTCTAACCCTTTGTTAATGCAAACGAGGATTATGGTTTGCAACCTAGGATTACAAAGACCTTTGAAGGGGTCTTCTTTGTAGACTTCAACTCAGAATTCAGTACCATCATTCCAGATATTCTTTCAACTAACTAAATCGGTTAGCTGTTTCTGACGGCACTTGTATGTGGATCATAAGTTTCCTAACAGACAGGTAAAGGTAGACAAAACCACATCAGATATTTGTACAATTAGCACAGTCCACCCCCCACTCCCAGGCTGTGTGCTCTCTTCTCTTCTCTCTATGTATCAATGACTGCATCTCAAAAGAACCCTCTGTTAAAGTACTGAAGTTTTGCAGATGGTACAACAGTGATTGGTCTCATTTGAGACAACAATGAATCTGCATACAGACGGGAGGTTGAACATCTAGCCTTGTGGTGCAACCAGAACAATCTTGAACTAAACACACTCAAAACCATAGAAATGGTGGTAGACTTTGGGAAAAACCCTCCCATACTACCACCTCTTACAATACTAGACAACACAGTATCAACAGTAGAGACCTTCAAGTTTCTAAGTTCTATGGTATCATATCACAAGACCTAAAATGGACACCTAGCATTAAAACGTCATAAAAAAGCACAACAAAGAATGTTCTTTCTGCGCCAACTCAGAAAGCTCAAACTGCCCAGAGAACTGCTGATACAGTTCTACAGAGGAATTATTGAGTCTATCATCTGCACCTCGAAAACTATCTGGTTTGGCTCTGCAACCCGACAGACACAGACTTCAGAGAGTAATTAGGACTGCAGAAAAAACAATTGCTACCAACCTGCCTTTCATGGAGGACCCGTACTGCATGAGTAAAAACAAAAGGCTGTGAAAATATCTACAGACTCCTCACATCCTGAGCATAAATTGTTTCAACTTCTACCCTCAAAACGTTATAGAGAATTGCACACCAGTACAACTACCGTGTTTCTCCAACAATACGGCCTCTCCCAATAGGAAGTCCCAGCATGTTTTATGGGCATAAAATCAAATTAAGCTCCTACCCCCAAATTAAGGCCTATATGAAACATGCAAAATGGTGGGGGAATGGTGGGGAGGGGCTGGCTATTAGGAGGTACTTTTGTTTCATTCCTGGATATGGTGCTGCCTGCGTTGACCTCGGCATTGGTGGGGCACTTCGTATCAGGAGACCTTCCACCACCATTGCTTTCCCTTCCCCCCATGCTGCCGTGTTTAGAGCAACGCCGCAGCATTTGGCGCAGCCACGCGCGGCCAGCCAGTTCTCCTCCCTGCAACCGGAGCCCAGTGGAGACACTCGGTTTCAGGCGCTCCTGTTGCCACCTTCCCTTCGCCTTCGAAGGCAAAGACAATTCTTTTTAAAATGATGCCTTATGACAAAACTTCCCCTGCCCGAGAGGGCAGCCCAACCCTACGTGGGGAGGCGAATCTCTTGGGGTCGCAGCACAGGATTGGCCCACCCTGGGAGAAGTGCCCAGCCACTATTCCTGCCTGGCGCCGGGCAGAGCACAAAGAGCTTCACCTGGGGCACCCAGTGCAGCTGACAGGTGGGCCCTCCTGCCCGACAGCAGAGCTCTCGCCAAGGCAGTGAGTGCCTCCCTGCCAGGCCCTCTGCTTATCCCGCCAGGGCCACACCAAAGCTGTGTGGGCTGAGCAGAGCAGGAAAGCGAGCCGCGGGTGCGTGCCCGCCTGTCAAGCAAAAGAGCCAGGCCAACCTGAGCTTGGCTTCCTTCCAAAGTCCCTCCAGCCCGAACCTGAAGGGGCCACCAGGAGAGGCTGCCTGGGGCAGTGATAGTGCCCACCCGTCCGCAGACAGGGAGGTGAGGTGATGGCAGTGCTGCTTCTCTATGCCGGCGGGTCTGGCGGAGAGAGCCTGAAGCCACCCATCCTTTCCACCCTTCGCCCAGCCCATCCCCATGCATCTCCAAATGCGCCAGCAGCTCCAAATGCGCCAACAGCATGGGCATCAGGCAGAGGCACTGACTCGGCGGGGCTCAGCTCAGAGGAGGATGTGGCGTAGGCCGTTGCCTTGCCTCCATGTCCACAGATGGGGTGGGCACTATCACTGCCGCGGCCGGCCTCTCCCGGTGGCCCCTTCAGATAGAGTCCAGTGTTCAAGTCTGTTGAGATCCAGCTGTATCTTGAGCCTATTTTCTGGAGTATTGGCTATTCCTGCCAGGTTCGGGTCATCTGCAAATCAGATGACTTTCCCTTTTATTCCTATACACATCTGAATTGTGTATGAAGATGTTGAAGAATATTGGGCCTAAGACGGAAGCTGCTACCTCACAGCTTACTTTCTTCCATGTAGATGTAGCTCCATTTGTTAGCCAGTGACAAATCCATCAGATGGTGATGCTATCAATCTCACTTTTTTTTTTAGCTTACCAAGAAGAAGGTTATGGTCTATTCTGACAAATGTCATATTGAAATCCAAGTATTAATTTGTCCCCTGCATTTTGCTGGTCCACTAATCTAGTCACTTTCTCAAAAAAATTAATAAGATTTGTTTGGCATGATCTGGTTTTAACAAACCTGTGTTGGCTTCCGGTTACAGTTTGAAAAAAGTATGTCTTCCCTCTTTCTCAATTATTCCATGAAAACCCTCATCTCTCTGGGATGCCAGGCAATGAATTTGGAGGCTGTTTTGGGGGTGGAGGTGGAACAAAATTGGTTTCTAGTATGTATCTTTAGTTTTAAAATGCAAACCCTCCTTCAGTTGAATGGAAAGGGAGAGCTTTTGGGATCACCTCCCTGCTTAGGAGACCCTGAACCGTGCCTCAGTTGGCTTGAATGTTGATCCCAAATGGGCCAAGGCAACTGCTAGGGAGAGGGTGGGGGGAGGCCGCATGCCCCTGGCTTCAATTCAGTTTATGATTATTTCTGCTTTCCACCTTAAGATTTTGCTGCCCGACAGAACCAGCAAAATGAATCAAAGCCTTCATTTCCAACAGCAGCGCCAGTGGATACTGGGCGAGGATGAAGGTGGCTGCTGCATTGAGAAGGGAAGGGACGCCATCCAGGGGACCAGAGGCAGAGGAGAGGGGCAGTGGGGGTGAGGCATTACCAAACGGGCTGATCAAATTGGCGCCTCTTACACATAAATCTGCTGGAAACGCTCCAGCCTCCTGCAACACTGTCTGCAACCTTTGTGCTTGGTAACTACACATGCCCTTGTCTTCCTTTTATTTATTTATTTATTTGAAATTTTTTATTGGTTTTTAAAACAAACATAAACAAACAAAACATAAAAACATCAAGTCATCTTCCATATATATACATACAGTGTGCCGGTTGGTTTACAAATTGTTTTGTGCTTCCATTTCATAGTCTTCAATTATAATTACATTGCATATAATCTCATATTTTCAATCAAATATTAAATACATTAATATCATTATTAATCATTTGACTATACTTTTATTCATTCATGTTTTATAAAATGATCATATTTTACTTAATTTGTTTCATGACAATTCATATTATCATCCCAGATCTATCCTAGAATCATTTTGTAGATATAAGAAAAGAATACATCTTTATATATTATTTTCTAAAAGTCTACATATTTCATTGCTATATTTTATTGTCTAACTATTGATAGAATAGATCCCAAATTTTATAAAATTGTTTATCATCTTGTTCTCTAATTTCAAATGTCAATCTACTCATTTCAGCACATTCCAATATTTTCGTAATGATTTCCTCCTGTGATGATATTTTCTCATTTTTCAAGTTTTTAGCAAACACAATCCTAGCTGCTGTTAATACATTTACAGTCAAGTATTTCAAGTCTTTACTACTATATATTTCAGGTAAAATTCCCAATAAAAATATCTCTGGTTTCAAATCTATGTTTTTTTGTCATTTTTTCCAACCATATGTGGATTTTAGTCCAGTATTTTTTAGCATCTGCACAAGTCCACCACATATGGTCATATGAGCCAGGTGTCTGATGACATTTCCAACATTTTTTGGATTTATTCTTGAACATTCTTGCTATTCTTGTCGGGGGGAAATGCCACCTGTAAAACATCTTATACAAATTTTCTTTAAGTGCTGTTGACATTGTCATTTTATAATTTTGGGACCACAATTTTTGCCATTTCTCTAGATCAATCCCATATCCAAAATCCCCCAAGCAATCATAGTTTCTTTAACTTGTTCTTCTTCTAGTTTAATTTCTAACAGATATCCATACAATTTTTTAATCACCTTTTCATCAATACCTGTCAAAATCTTATCTAAGTCAGTCATTTTATTATAGAAACCTTCTGTTTTAGAATCTTTATCATACCTTGAATATATTTGCACATATGAAAACCAATTCATCTTTATACCTTGTTCCTCCAGTTTTTGTATAGATTTAAGTTCAACCTTTTCATTCAATATTTCACCATATCTGTCTGTTCCTTTTTGTGTGTTATAGGATAAGAAAATGCTTCAATAGTCGATAGCCAGACTGGAATTTTCAAATAACATTGTCTTTTAATCTTCTCCCAGTTTAACCACAGAGATTCCCGTATATAATGTCTTCTAAAGCAGGGGTCCCCAACCACTGCACCCCAGACCGGTACCGGTCCATGGATCATTTTGTACCGGGCCGCAAAGAATGAATAATCGTGATTAAAATATATATAAAAATATGTTTTTAGTAAAGAAAAAAGAAAGAAGCCCTTTACTATTGGGGAAGAATTGATTTTGCCGGTCCTTGAAAAAGTGTTTCTGCGTGAAACTGGTCCCTAGAACAAAAAAGGTTGGGGACCACTGTTCTAAAGTACCCCTGTGTTTTAGTTCCTTTATACCATAAAAAAGCATGCCACCCCAACAACAGATCATGTCCTTCTAATGTCAACAATCTAGCATTTCTTAATGTTATCCATTCCTTAACCCACATCAAATTTGTAGCTTGGTAGTACAACTCCCAATTAGGCAAACCAAATCCTCCTCTTATTCTAGCATCTTGCAAAAGTTTTAACTTTATTCTCGCTTTCTTACCTTGCCATATATATTTCAACACAATTTTATTTAAATCTTCAAAGTAGTCTTTTCCAAGCTGAATTGGAATTGTTTGAAACAAATATAAAATTCTGGGTAATATATTCATCTTGATTGTTGATATTCTTCTTATTAGTGACAGTTGTAAATTTTCCCATTTCGTCAAATCTCATGCTATCTGCTGTTTAAGTTTGATATAATTATTCTCTTTTAATGTACTGCATCTTGCTATCAAATATATGCCCAAGGACTTGATCTTATTCATGACCTGGATTTTCAATAAGTCTTCCAGTTCTTTCTTTTGTCTAGATAGCATGTTCTTTGTCAAGATTTTCGTCTTATCTTTATTTATTTTCAAACCAGCTACCTTTCCATATGTCTCTATCTTTTCTATCAATTTTATACTGTTTCTAGTATTCTAAGATAAAAACCAGATCATCTGCAAATGCTTGCAACTTAAATTCTTCCTTTTTAATTTTCATCCCTTTTATATTCTTTTCATCTCTAATATTTCTATTTAGCACTTCCAAAGTTAACACAAACAACAGAGGTGATAGTAGGCACCCTTGTCTTTTTCCTTTTCTTATATCGATAGAATCTGTCAGTTGTCCCTCTATCATTACCTTTGCCGTCTGCTTATGATATACAGCTTTTATTACTTGAATAAATTTTCTAGCAAAGCCCATCTGTTCCAGCAGTAATAACATGAATCGCCAATTCACATTATCAAATGCCTTCTGTGCATCAAGAAATATCAGAGCCATTTGTTTTTCAGGATGTACCTCGAAGTATTCCAAAGTGTCCAAGATTACTCTCATATTGTCTTTGTGTCTTTGGCAGAAATCCATTTTGATCAGAATGGATAAAATTATTTAAGTATTTTTTAAGTCTTTCTGCCAATATTGAAGCAAAGATTTTATAATCTGCGTTTATTAGGGAAATAGGTCGATAGTTCTTGATTTGTAAGGGATCGGCCTCCTCTTTTGGAACAAGTGTAATATAAGCTTCTGACCATGGTTTAGGTATCCTCTTCTTTAACAAAACTTCATTCATGACTTCTAGCAATGGAAAGTTCAATGATTGAAATTTGTAATGTTTTGTAAAATTCTGCCAGAAGTCCATTTGGGCCTGGTGTCTTTCCATTATTTTGCTTTTTGAGTGCTTCTGTTAACTCCATCATCTTTATATTGCTTTCTAACATTGTTTCAATCTCTTTAGGTATCTGGGGTAAAGTAGCCTTCTGTAAATACTGTTTAACTCTTTCCTCATCAATATTCTCTTGTGTGTATAGTTTCCCATAATTGTCTCGAATGATTTCCTTCTTCTCTTTACTACCATAGCAACTTGGCCTTGGTCATCTATTAATTGCAATATTTTCCTTGATTCTTTCTCCTTTCTCAATTTATATGCTAACCATCTACCTGGTTTATTTGCATCTTCAAAGTAGTTCTGTTTAGCACCTCTAATTTTTTGTGCTAATTCTTCTTTTATTAGACCCATTTTATGTTTGGTTATATCCATTTTTAACTTAATGTCCTTTTTCTGTGGCATTTTCTGTAGCTCTTTTTCAAGTCCTTTATACTCATCTTCTAATGCCTTAGAGGCGAATCTTTTCATGGTATTTCTTTTCCTTGTATAGTCTATTATCAAGCCTCTGGCATACGCTGTATGTGATACACTGTATCACGTACATTCTGGATTGATGTATCTTCTTTTTTGTTTTCTCTAAAGAAAAAGGCCAGCTCTTTCTCCATCCTCTGTGTGAAGTCTTTTTCCTTTAAAATAATATTATTTAACGTCCATCTAGATCTTCTTCTTTGTCCTTTCCATTTAATTGTCATTGGATTGTGATCTGCCCAAGTACTTGTTTCAATATTTATTTCTTGAATATTAGTTAACAATTCTGTTGACATCCATATCATATCTATTCTGGACCATGATAAGTGTCTATTTGAATAGAAGGTGTTTTGTTTAGTTTTAGCATTTCTTTCTCTCCATGTATCTTTTAAGTTTATTTCATCTACCATTTTAAAAAAAGATTTAGGGAGAGTCTTTCTATTTTCCTTTATTGTTTTTTGTGCTGTATAGTCCAGTTAAATACCAGGAAGGGAGAGAAGAAAAAAAAAAGGCTACTCCCTTAAAAAGAAAAGGAAGGGAAACATTAATACTAAAGCTTTTCCTTTAAAATAAAAAGCAGACGTAGAAATTTAACTTCCAAAGACAAGGAAAAAAAAACAAAGACAAGTTCCAAAGAGCCAAAAATCCAAATAGCGATTACAAAAAAAAGTAAACTGATGAGGAGGGGTAGCACAGTTTAGAAAGAATAAAAAGAGCACACTGCACTTTGTTTAATTATCTAAGGCTCTTATTATAACTCTCTTCTTCAAAGAGTTATCACCTTTTCTTTTCCTAAGCTTCAACACCAGACTCCAGCTGTTGATAGAAACCCAGAAAAGCACCTGCAATAATACTCTCCCATGCTCTTCCCTCTATCTTATCAAGCAGGCAATGTCCTTGAAAAAAACTATCAGTTCTTTCTCAGCTTTGTCTGGTCAAAAGAGAAATAGAATGTTTCCAAGCCTCTAGTTGGCAAAGTTTCTTTAGCTTTCACTTTCCCCCTCCTTTTCCAAGCAAAATATAATAAGAATTAATTAAAAAAAGAAAAAGATATTTTAAAAAAATAACTAAAAGGGAGTCTCTGGCTTAAAATATTATAAAGTCAAAAAGGAGAAAAGAATAGAAAAAAAGAAGAGAAAAAAACCAGTCCAGTTTCAAAATATAAGATCATCTGTAGAAAATCCAGCAATGAGGAAAAAAAAATATTACTTTGACATTCCTGTTTAAAATCGCTGCTTAATCACTTCTGTCAAAACTTGTACAGATTCTTTCTTTCCCTTAGGGTGTCCTTTCAAGCCTTAAAATAAAGAAAAAGTTCTCATCAAACCAGCACACTCTCTCTTTCCATTCTCTTTCGTTTCGGAGCTGTCCCAACTTCAGCAGCTTTAATGGCTGCCTCTTTGCTGCTGGCAAAATGAGCTTCTCCTGGATCTACCAGGGACTTTGCAATATCCCTGGGATTGACAGGATGCGCTCTTTCCTTTTACCGTCTCTTTGGGAGAGTTTAGATCCACTTGGACTGTCCAGGAGCAAAGATATCAGCAGTGATCTCAGGCCTCCAAGATTGCATGCCATATCATCATGTCACCAGCTCCGCCCTCCCACCCTTATCTACCTTTTAGAGCTGGTAGAGGAGGCACAATGTGGGTTCAAACTGCCAGGAACCTACATTTGATGGGCTCCAGGAAGTGGGTCCTCTCTGCCATGACACCCACCTTATAGAATGTCTCCTTCCTCCCCCAGTCAGGTTGGCTCCACCATCTCTATTAATACTGTATTTCAGAAATCCCCAAGCCCAGTGACATCTCCAGGCTTTGAGGGAGGGCTGGATGGGTGGAAGGTTCTGGGAAATTCCACAATGGTTGATACATTCAATCTCTCTATGCATTATGGTTTGTATAATGTAAATATTTAATAATATGGTAATATTTAATTACTTTAATAATTTTATATTTATGATTTTATTTTTAATAATGATTTTATAGTGATCATTTTTTGTATTTTTGCTGTTTCAGTTATTTTTATACACCGTCTAGAAGTACTATTTTGTGAGATGGGCAACTATATGAATGTAATAATAAATAATTGTTGCACGTTTATTATATTGCATCTAATAAACAAGAGTTTTTCAAACAGTTATTTCATAAAGTAGAAAACACTTAGGATCTGAAAGGGAGTGTTATGGTCGGTTCCCCCTGTCCCACTCAAAAGCCCAACCCTTTCAGCCATTCATTAATTTAGTCGCTAGGGCTGCCTCCAGTGGTGGGATCAAGCCAGTTCGCACCATTTTGGGAGAACCAGTTGTTAACTTTCTGAGCAGTTTGGTGAACTGGTTGTTGGAAGAAATCATTAGGGCAGAGAACCGGTTGTTCAATTATTTGAATCCCACCACTGGCTGCCCCCACCCCTCCCCGACAGAGAGCTGGGCCTTCCCTCCCCCCTCCCCCAAATTGTATCACATGGAAGGCTGTGTACTCAGTTACAACTGATGGCCGCTGCTGCATTTAAGCAGCTTGGCAGTGTTGAGAAGAGTCTCCTGCAAATGCAGCACTGGTGGCCTCGTGGCACCGGCTGCTCGCAGCCCTTTCCAATTCATGGAATTCTAGGGCAGGGTTAACTTCTTGGTAATTCTTTCTGCAAATTATTTTTCTAAAGTGCATTCAAATTGACAAAACTGGAGAAAGGGATAGAAGGGAAGCAACAAGCTTTTGTTTTAAAATTACCATTTTTCTCCTCATGAGAATCACCTTGGTCTAGTGGTTAAGACACAGGCTAAAGATTGGGAGATGATGAGTTTTAGTCCCATCTTAGCCATGAAAGCCATGTGGGTGACTGACTGGGGTCAATTGCTCTCTCAGCCGTTATCATTACCTTTATTGTCAAAATAAAACGTGTATGGTGAGATTGGCCTTCAAGCCTCCTCACATTTGTTATTGTTGGGGGGAAATAGGAGGGATGTGTGTTGGAGATATCTGCTGCCATGAGTTACTCATAAAAATAATAAAGGTGGGAGATAAATATGTCTACAGTATCAGGTTTTAAAGCAGAAAATCAGCTGAGCAGGTGAGGGAGGCAGAAGAGGGAATCCAGAGGGGTGCGATTTGCAGGGAAGAATTTAGGGGTAGGTTTTGGCCAGCTCCTCCTCCATTGTCTAATTCTCTTTGGGGGAGATTGCGGGCCTCCCCTTCCTCACCTTCATAGTATCTGGACTGAAGCCTTTTACCAAGCATAACATCTGCTTTTTTGCAGCAACACAGTGCTTTTGGAAAGAGGAAAAGGGGTGTCGGGGTTTCAGAGAAGTTCGTGACACTCATAGCAGCTCTGAAGAGAGTTTTAGTTTGCGTCATGGATTCCAAATGAAAGCAGATGCTGAAAAACCTAAAATAGATGACTCTACACAAAACAGATGTCAAGCCAAACCAATATCTCCATTAGCAATCATGGTATAAATAGATAAGACGTGCAATGTAAAAATAACTGGAGATCCTGCAGTTCACCTTCATCTAATACCAAACTGGTATGTCAACTTCTTAGTCGTTACATGTCCTTCTGAAAGCAAAGACTCCCTTTTGCAAGACAGCAACAGCCAGTAGCACGGATGCCTCCGGCATGGCAAATGAAGCACTGCAGGCATCAGTAGCAATGGCACCTCTGCAGCTCAGGAAGGCCTTTTCATTCACTGGCTGCACCAGGCAGGACTCAGTGCCTACAAGACAGTTGGGGAATAAAAAGTATGAAGCCAAACCTCAAACTGATGAGCCCATCCAGCGAATTTATGTGGACAGAAGGGGAGACAGCAGTGAACTCTGAAAGGTGCCACAAGTAAGGGTCCACAGGCATGATCTCTTCCCTCCTGTCCACACTGACCGAGACAGACCACCGAGTAAGGATCTCACCACCTCACTCTCCCAAGCCCGTAGTGGAACACTGTAGTCAAAGGTATAAAAAACTGAGAGATCAAGGAGCACAAGGATGGGTGCACCAGCCCTGTCCCAGCTCTGTCCAGGGAATCCACAGGTGTGATCAACTTTATCTCCACACCAGTCTCCAGTCTGATGCCTCGCTGAAGCGAGTCAAGATATCCTGTTTTCCCCAAGATCCTCTGCAACTGCCGTTCAACCACCTGCTCCACACTTTTTCCCCAAAAGGGAAGGTTGGAAACCAGCTAATAGTTATCCAGGATGAAGGGGCCCAGCAATGGCCCCTTAAGGAGCAGACACACTACTATCCCCCTCCAAGAACTTGATACCATGGCATGCATGCATCGCCTGGTCCCTTCCCAGGCCAACAGGGACCTATAGACTGCTTAACAGAGTTGGAAGAGACTGCGTAGGACATCTAGTCCAACACCCTGCCCAAGTAGGAGACCCTACACTATTGCTGACAAATGGCAGTCCAATCTCCTCTTGAAAGCCTCCAGTGATGAAGCTCCCACAACTTCCAAAGGCAAGGTGTTCCATTGGTTATTCTGTCAGAAAATTTCTCCTTACTTCTAGGTTGAATCTCTCCTTAATCAATTTCCATCCATTATTCTTTGTCTGGTCTTAGGGTGCCTTGGAAAATAGCTCAACTCACCTCCTCTATGTGGCAGCCTCTCAAATATTGGATCACTGCTATGATGTCCCCCCTGGTCCTTTATTTCCTTGGACTAGACAGGCCCAGTTCCTGTAACCATTCTTGTTTTAGTCTCCAGTTCCCTTAATCATCCTGGTTGCTCTTCTCTGCACTCTTTCTAGAGTTTCAACATCTTAATAGTGTGGTGACCAAAAGTGGATGCAATATTCTAGGTGTGGTCTTAGTAGGGCTTTATAGGGTGGTATTATACTGCACTTAAACTTGATGGTATCCCTCTGTTAATGCAGCTTAGGGTTGCATTGGCTTTTTTGGCTGCCCCTGCACTCTGCTGGCTCATATTTAGCTGATTGTCCACTAAGACATATTATATATATTAATATTATTAAGTGTTGTACCTGGTGATTCTTGATGAATATATCTTTTATCTACACTGAAAGCATTTGCACCAAGACAAATTCCTTGTGTATCCAATCGTATGGCCAATAAAGAATGAATTCTAAAAGGCTCCAAGATCTCTTATAGTTAAGACTGGTTTCACCCAGTCTATAATGTGTACTTTTTTTTTTCTTGCTTAAGTGTCTTTATGTTTCTCTACATTAAAGTTTGTTTTTTTGTTTTGTTTTTGTGGATAGGGCCCAGTGTTCAAATCTGTCAAGATCCATCTGGATCTTGAGCTTATCATCTAGGGAGTTGGCTATTCCTGCCAGCTTAATATCATCCGTAAATGTGATGTTCCCCTGTTATTTCATCATCTAAGTCATTTATGAAGATATTGAAGAATACTGGACCTAAGACAGAACCTTGTGGTACCCCATTGCTTACTTGTCTCCATGTAGTACCATTAAGGACTACTTGTTGAGTACGGCTTGTCAGCCAGTTACAAATCCGCCTGGTGGTGATGCTACCTATCCCACATTTTTCTAGCTTACCAAGTAGGTTGTGTCTACTTTATTGAATGTCTTGCTGCAGTCTATTATGCTTGGAGGACAATCCTTGGACATCGCTACATGTTGCCTTGGCATAGTGTTAGATCAGGGTACGAAAGGATCCCAGGCAGCAGCCACCCTATGAGGGTTCCTCCAGGTCTCAAACGCAGGTGCATCAGCCCTCCTAGCCAGATTTTTGTGGGGAGGGCTGCCATTGGGGGTAGAATACCAGCCTCTGCCTCTTACTCCAGCCCTGCCCCGCATCCCGCAAGGACAGGGCTAGTAAGGCTAGGATGGGGGCAGGCAGCAGCAGGAGCGCTACACTGCCATCTTTTCTCCTGGGAGCAATAGTCCAGGGTGAGTGTCTGCGTGGGGGGGGGGGGGGGAAGCAAGATGCTGCCCTGCAGTTTACTGAGGTTTTGTAGTTTACATGAGGTGGACCTGCCATTTTCTTGATAGCAGTTTGGTTGAAATCTGTTCCCGTATTGGCACAGTTCATACATGCTGCCCCAGTCCTGACATAGTTAAGCACACGGTATGAAGACTATGGAGTCTTTTGCAGAGCTTGGTTGCAGACCTTTCCTAACCTGAGGCCATCCCTGTGGGGTCCTCGTCTCCTTGCCCAGCAAAGAGGAAGCAAAACCAGCTGGCGTAGCAAATCGCCCACCACTGCCACCTGGGAGGAGAGGATGGCATCCAGCACCTCCCTTCTAGAGAAGAAGAGAAAGGCAGCCGAGCCCTTTCTGCAGAGCACTGGCTTCCTTTGGCCCAAATGCCGCCCTCCCCCTCACAGGCCTTCTCAGCAACGGACTCGAGAGGCCATGGATCTGCAGAAGCCGTTGCTGGGTTTCTAGCAAAAGGAGAAGGCTCAGCTTCTGGTCCTTATTGCAACAGGCTGTGTGGCAGAGTTCAAATCCAACCTGGCTGGGGGTAGGGAGAGCAGGGTGGGGTCTGGGCCAGAAGCACCTTTGAGCAGGATGGGAGCTGAGGAAGCTGTGCTGCCAAACAACAAGGGAAGGGTCCTGCCCAGGAACAGGACGCAGTCTGTGAACTTCACCAAGGAGGAGATGGCCTCCTTTTCAAAGGAAGTCGGTAAGACCAAGTGGGCAGAACAAGGTCCTCCAGAGGACTGCCCTCCCTGTGAGGGTTGTTTGCACAACCTGCTAAACTGTGATTGAGCAAACGGTGGTTAGCTGGAACTCCAGGATTTATAGTTCACAGAGCATTCTAAGCTGAAAAGAGGTTGGCTGAATGGGGACTGGTGGGCCTCAAGACCCCAGCTAGGGCCTCCTGGAGAGCCAGCTGGTGGCTGACCGAGGCTAAGCTCACAACTTGGCACCCTTGTGGCAAAAAAGGGAATCTGATTAGCGGCTCTGGGAAGCAGAAATCCAATCCTCCAGCAGCCCTTCCGGCTTTCCCCAGGAATCCTTTTGTCTTCAGGTGAGAAATATCTCCATCTAGTGGCACTTTTTTGAAGAACAAAACAGATTTAGAGAAACGCCCCTCCTGTCTAAGATGGGTGCAATCCCTGTCTTTGGGCTCGTGGTGGGTGTTGACGGCTGCAAAAATAAGGACGGGTGGAAAACAGGAGGAAAGCCAAGGATCTTCTTCCCTGAATTCTAGCAGCAACAGCTGCTACATAGCAAGAGCAACTTAAACATTTCAAACTCATGTTGGTTCATGTTCTTCAGGCTCCAGCTTCATCCCAACTTTTTTTTGTTTCTTTTTACAGAATACTGCTGTATTCTCTCACTATATTTGTCACTGCACCCCTTCAAATATAACAAAATCTTGTATTTGTTATGCTGCTATTAAATGAACAGCGTTAGCTACTTAGGAGGAGGTAATTACAATTATTTAGGGTATAACCTGGAGGCTCAGAAGTGAACACAGAATGATAGAACTCTGTCCCTGGAAAGAAAATGGGTTTGGCTTTCTGTTGGGAACAAACCAACCCCTTTTGCTGTGTTTCGCTCTCCAAGCAGTTGAAATCACTAGAAACTGCCTCAGAAGGAGGCTGTCACAGCTGAAGCAGGTGAGAGGGTATACGAAGGAAACTATAAAAATCCCCCAGAAACCTACTGGACCCTCATGCTGACCATGGCCACTGTCCGGGAGGCAGCAAAGGAGATGGGGCTGAGAGTTTTAGGGCAGGTGGACTCTTTGCCCCAGGAGCCACTGACGAAGTATCTTCTTGAAGCAAGAGCGTAACTCTCCTAGGAGAGGCTGCCACTGTGTATAATGGCTGGAGGGAGGGGTGATGTTCTCAAATTCAAGAGGTCCAGTCCCCTATGTCACCCAGTGCTGCTTCGGCCTTTCTCCTATCATCTTGACCCACAAGATGTCAAAGCCCAGTCCTCCAGATGCTGCTCAGATCCAAGCAGACAGGTGACCAATTCAGATGAGTCCCAAAGGAGAAGCAGTTTCCGCCTCCCCCAGTAAGAATCATCTCCTCCGTGTCGGGCACAATGACACTGCTATGGTTGTGTAACATTAGGGGCCACTCCAGAAATGTCTGCAACAGAAGAAAGCGACAAGAGGTAAGTTTAGGAACCAACAGCTGAGAACACAAAGACAAATCTACCTTCTTCCTCGCTCCCCCTTAAGGGAGGGCATTAAGTGGTGATGGACAAGTGGACTCATGGTTCGATGCTACAGTAAATGTGAAGCAGAATGGTAGTCTCCACCTGTCACAACGATTCCAAGAAGACCCAGGGATATCAAATCACAGTATCAACCTCCAAGATTGGGGATGGAGTGCCCCTTATTACTTGGATTACCCTGGATTAGAAAATGGAATCCCTAAGTGGTCTTGAAGAAGGAGCTGTTGTGCATACGCACCAACCAACCTCAAGAAGAGGAGTCATCCCTAGTAAGGCCCCAAGGAGTGGGCATCAGTGGCTAGTGAATGCATTATGGGGGAGGACCTAAGGGAGATTTTTAGCGAGAAGGCGTTGGATGCGCTCCCCCGTCGCCCCAGAGATTGCAGCATAGAGATCCTCCCTGGAGTGAAGCTCCTTAAACCAAAACTGTCTTCAATGACACCACAAGAGTTGGAGGAATTGTGGTCTTTTATTGATAAAAACCTAAAATGGGGTTTCTTCCAACCTGCCAGGCCCCAAGTGGCGGCCCGAGTGTTATTCTGAGAAAAGAAAGATGACTCCTTTTGCTTATGCATGGACTATAAAAACCTGAACGCCATTTGTGTGGGAAACATTTACCCACTCCCCTTAATGAAGGACAAGTTAGTTCACCTTGCCAAGGAAAAGATTTTTACTAAGCTTGATTTAAGAGCAGCTTACTATCGAGTCCGAATTAAAGAAGGGGATGAATGGAAGACTGCATTTAATTGCCCTTTGGGTTGTTTTCAATTTAATATTCTCCTATTCGGCCTGCAAGGAGCCCCTGCCGTATTCATGCAACTGATAAACGAGGTGCTGCATGAACACCTATACAATGGGGTGTTGGTTTATCTCAATGATATTCTTATCTATACGAAAACCATGGACGAGCATGTGAAGTTGGTGAGGTCAGCCTTGAAAAAGCTCTAAGTGGCTGAACTGTATGCTAAGTTATCTAAATGCAAATTTCACCAAGAGAAAATTGACTCTCTGGGGTATCACATATCGCATGAAGGAATAGAAAGTTCAAGCCATTTTAGAATGGGCTCCCCCACGCACCAGAAAACAGTTGCAGAGTTTTCTAGGGTTTGCTAATTTCTACCATCTATTTATCCTGGCTTTTGCAAAGAGTGTGTTGCCCATTACAAACCTCCTAAAGACTAAAGGAGAACTGAAACCAAAACCTAACCGAACATTGGAATGGTCCATGGAGAACCAGGCAGCTTTTGAGAAACTGAAATAACTCTTTGCAACTGAACCTGTGCTTAAGTACCCAGATATGGATGCCCCTTTTGTGATCCAGGCTGATGCCAGTGATATGGCAGTGGGAGCAGTACTGCTTCAATCCAATGCAAATGGAAACTTACAACCTTGTGCTTACATCTCCCAAAAATTAGCTGATACGGAAAGAAGATGGGCTATTTGGGAGAAAGAAGTGCTTGCTATCCGATGGGCATTAACAACTTGGAGACATTTCCTCGAAGGGGCACACCCCTTTGAGATGTGGATGGATCATAAAAACCTAGAGGTGTTGAAAACCCCTCAAAAGCTGTCTCCCAAGTAAATTCATTGGGTGCAATACTTTAAATGGTTTAACTTTTCATTACAATACCTGCTGGAGGGAATTCTTTTATGGCTGAAGCTTTATCAAGATTGTTCCAATAGCATCCATCGTGAAGTGATTGTCCTATTGTTCCTACAAACAACTGGCTGCCCCAGTGGTCACCAGATCCCAGGGGAATGTCAACCTTTCAAATGATTTAACTGAACAGTTAAAAGCTTTAAAATTGGATGATTACAATCAAATGATTGTACTATTCATAATGGTCTAGCATGGATGGGGGCAAAGTTAGCTTTGTCCTAGCTAGCCTTAGAGGCGCCATCCTGAAACATGCCCATGATTTGAAGGTTGCTCGGCGTTTGGGTTTTGTGAAAACCTTACACATGGTCAAACGACAATTTTGGTGGCCATCTTTGAAAAAACATAGAAGCGTATGTAGCTAGTTGTCCTGTTTGTGCTTCAGCCAAACGACCTCCTGGGAAACCTGCCGGTCTGCTACAAAATGTAGCTAGACCGAACGCCCCATGGAAGGAAATTTCCATGGATTTCATTGTGGAATTACCCAAGAGTGGGGGAAACAGTCATTTGGATGGGTTAGTGACCTATTTTCCAAATAGATACATTTTGTACCCTGTGCAAAAATCCCTTCTGCAAAAACATTGGCTAAACTGTTCATTTATGTGTATAGACATTTTATGTGTATAGACTACATGGTGATCCTGAGCGTATAATTTCAGATAGGGGGGTTCAATTTACTATGAATTTCTGGAGGGAATTCTTGAAGTTATTGAGCTCTGCCCAGGCCTTAAGCTCCGCCCATCACCCACAAACTAATGGGGTGTGTGAGAGAGCTAACTCGGTATTGGAGCAATATCTTAGATGTTTTGTCAAATTATCAACAGGTTGACTGGTCTTATTTATTGCCTTTTGCAGAGTAGCTTACAGTAACTTCATTCATAATAGCACTGGTTTCACTCTGTTAAAGTAGCTACGGGTCAGGATTTTGTACTCATCACAGAGCTACCACAAGAGAAACCCCAAATCCCATCATTAGCAGAGTGGATAACACAGCTCCAGCTCACCTGGCCAGTTACCTGTAAAGCATTGGATGATGCTCATCAGGCTCATAAAAAACAAGCAGACAAAATAGAATTCTACATAAATCCTACCAACTGGGAGATAAGGTCTTCTTGTCCACTAAGTATTTACAGACCACCCAGAAATCTAAAAAAATTGGGACCTAAGTATGTGGGGCCTTTCCCAATTGTCCAGGTGGTGAATCCTGTTGCTGTGCAGCCACAACTGCCAAAATCCCTTAGAAGGATCCACCCTGTCTTTCATGTAAGTTTGCTGAAACCTGAACATACTTTCCATTTGCAACCTGACCAGGCTGCTCCATCAATTCCTCTTCTGATTGAAGGTGAACAACATTTTGAAATTAAGAAAATTTTGGATTCCAGGAAATGGAGAGGAAAACTCCAATATTTAGTAGTTTGGAAACATTTTCCTCCTTCTCAGTCGGAATGGGTAAATGACCGTGATGTCAGGGTCCCTCAACTTATACAAGCTTTTTGATCTAAATATCCTGACAAGTCTTAATGTTCTTTTGTATATAATTTCCATTCCTTTTGCCTCAGATCTTGCATTTCCTTTGTTGCTATCACTTCATATTCAGTAAAAGTACTTTTCTCTATAAGAATGGAATCAAAGGTTTTCTTTCTTCAATTTTGAATGGAGGCACATCCGACACACAGCGCAGCACTTCCTGCAGTCTCTTGTTTTCCTTCCTCCCCAGTGCACAGGAGCCAGCAGCCCCCCTTTTCCCAGTCTTTGTTCTCCAGCCTCGCCTCCTTGTTGGCATGGATACCTTCATGCCTTTCTGAACTCCTGCTGCCTCTGTCCTTGGCAGCTTTGGGTAAATTCTGGACCTGCTGACAAGAGTATCTGAGTGATACACATCTTGCCTCTTCCTCATCTTGTAAATTACATTCGGAAAGTATTCAGACCCCCTTCTCTTTGTCAATTTTGTTATGCTGCAGCCTGATTCTATAATTGTTGAAATTCATTTTGTTTTTCATGAATCTACACTCAGTACAAGCTTTTCACACCTGGACTGAGGAATTGTCTGCCATTCTTCCTTGCAAGTCCTCTTAAGTTCAGTCAGGTTGGAAGGCCAGTGGACAGCCATTTTTAAGTCCCTCCAGAGATGTTCAATAAGCTCCAAGTCAGGGCTCTGGCTCGGCCACTCTAGGACATTCAGAGAGCTGCCCCTAAGCCACTCCTCTGTTGTCTTGGCTGTGTGCTTAGGGTTGCATTCGTCATGTTGGAAAGGGAACCTCCAGCCCAGTCTGAGGTCCTGAGCACTGAGGAACAGGTTTTCATTGAGGATGTCCCTATGCTTTGCTCCATTCAGTTTTCCCTCAACCCTGACCAATCCCCCAGCATGATACTGCTACCACCACGCTTCACTGTTGGGATGATATTAGGCTGTTGATGAGTAGTGCCTGGTTTTCTCTAGACGTGATGTTTAGAATTGAGGCCAAACAGTTCAATCTTGGTTTCACCAAACCAGAGAATCTTTTCCTCACAGTCTGAGAGTCTTTCAGGTGTTTTTTTGCAAACTCCAAGCAGGCTTTCATGTGTTTTGCACTGAAGAAAGCTTCTGTCTAGCTACTCTGCCATAAGCCCAGGTAGGTGGACAGCTGCAGTGATGGTTGTCCTTCTGGAATTCTGTCCCATCTCCACACCAGGATCTCTGGAGTTCAGTCAGAGTGACCATCGGGTTCTTGGTCACTGCTGTTACTACTAAGGCTCTTCTCCTCTGATTGCTCAAATCAACAAAACTCAAGGGGGTCCAAATACTTTCTCAATGTACTGTAAATCCCATTCCTGGGCTCAGGGTGGATTTGAGGCAGAACCACAGCGGGTGTTCCCAACTTTTTTCAGATGTCTGTTTCCACACATGTGATTTATCTGTTCAGAACTACATCTCTAGCGAGGCTCCTGAGCAAAAGGAGCAAAGACCAGCAGTACAACTCCTAATGTCAACTCTTACAGCTTCAAGAAGAGAGGGATTGTATTCCACCAAGAGTTGTGAACAGCAAAACAAGGGCAGGTTGGAGCTTGGCCTGGGAGCACCTAGCATCTTCTGCAAATGAATGTAACTCTCTGGAGCTAGAAAAATTGCATCCAAGGGTACTTGCTGATGCTCTGGCAATTGCACCCACCATCTTCCTTGGAAGACAACTGAGCTAATATTTCTTAACTAATATTTCAGGAGGAAAGTACCAGCATCAATACTAAAAGGGCAGCCTCTCCTGCCGCTGACCTTGGCCAAGAGTGCTTCGCCTCCATGGGGAGAAGAGCCGAAGAGAACCCCAATTGCCCCAACGTTTCAACTCACTGTGTCGATACGATACTCCGCCAGAGTCATTGCCTCCAGGTCTATCACAGCAACGCCCGGCACCAAAGGAGGGCTGAGCCAGACCCCACCCACGAGCAACAGTTTCCCACGGTGCACATGAGCCGTGTGTGAATACCTGGGCAGAAGACACATAAGAGAGGGAGTGTTAGTCCTCTAATGCTGGTCCAATTCCAGCTTCTCCAGGTCCCCAACTTCCCCCACTCCCACCACCCCAACAAAATTTAACTGGCTGGGTGCACTCTGCCAAAACCAAACTTTGCTGGGGGAAAGCAAGAGGTGGGTGGGTCTCCTCTGCGTCTGATGGGAGGAGCTGAGACCCAGCCAAGTCACGAGGGACTCTTCTCAGCAGAGTTCCCCCCATCCCTTCCCGTATTATGGAACTTCCCTTCTGGAAGCCATTGGTTAAAATGATACTTTATTAAAGGAACACCATTTATGTTTCCAACTCCCTTAAAATACACAATTTTGATTGCTCTTGCAACTATTGTATTTAATAGTGGCTGTGGCTATTTTGTTTATATATTTTGCTACTATCTTTCTATACTGACAAGAATCACTTGATTATGGCAGCTCCAAACAAGCAAATAAAGGGATGCAAACACTCAGCCTGTTGGCTGCATAATTCAGCTCCCGCCTCGTCCCCCACAGGTCAATCTTTCAGGCTCATTCCTGGTTCCCTATAGAACCCAGGTAGTCTTTGAATCTCGACAATTCATTTAACAATGGTTCAAAATTATGAGTCTTGGAAAAGGGACCAGAGACCTGCACTCGCACCATCGCCATGATCACCGAACTGCAGTTTGGCTATTTGGCAGCCAGTTCACATGTATGACTGTTTGTAGCATCGTGTGGTCACATGATCAGTTTGCAACCTTTTTTTTTTGCTGATTTCTGGCAAAAAAAAAAGCGCCATCAAAGCAGCCAAAGTCACTTAATACCCATCTGATTTGCTAAGCTGCTGTGGTTAACAGTCATTACCACCACAAGGGCTTAGGATGGAAATTGCAGCCCCAACTGTGACCTTGAGGGCCACCTGTACAGGATCGGGGGCTGGTGGGAACAACCCACAGCTGGAGAGAAGAGGAGGCTACCTTAATATCTAGGAGTAGCAGCAGCCCTTCAATTCCATTTTATTATCTGGGGAGACCCTTGAGCAGGATATTAGCTTGGAAGCTCCAGCACGGCCACATGTGCCAGTGGTTTGTGCTTTTAGGGGGACCCCAAAAAAAGTTTTAGTGGTTTCTACTTTGCCACCCAGTGCTGCTTGGATAGACGAGAGGCCACGTAAATGGATTAACCAATAGGTCATTCTGAAATTATTGTCCCAAAGGCAGTGAACATCAACAATGGATGCCTGGCAAGAGAGAAGGAAGTCTTCCAATCCACATAGCGATGGGCACCTCCGGTATAACCCCCCCTGAAAATTCCTGATAATTTGAGTCATCACTGCCAGGTGCTGCCACCTCCTGTTGGGTGCCAGAGGGGCAATGCAGCTCCCTCACACCTCTGGCTATGCTTGTCCTCTGGGCTCTCCCAAGTCTGGAGGGCATCAGCTCCTTTTCTCTCTTCCTGGGCAAGCAGCGTCCTCCAAAGAAATTCTGAGCCATGACTGAGCAAGTAGCGAGTAAACAGGGGCAAAGCTAATATGCGGCTCCCACTGGATCTGGTCACCGCTGCAGGGGCCTAGATCTGAGCAGGGGACAGTGGGGTTATGCCCCTCCTTTCCTTCTGTGAAGGTGAACATGCGCTGGAGAGGAGGGTCCTTCATCGGAGCACTCAAGAGACCCTTGGATTTTCTGTGAGTTCAGTGGTACCTGGATAAGGCCCAGTAAAGGACGACATCCAGAGCTTGTCCAAACCTGGGAGGTCATCCAAATTTGAGCAGCTGAATGAAATAAGTTGTAATAAAAAGTTCTTTCTTTGCAAACGTGATCAAGACATCCAGCCGGAACAAAAACAATTCAGATAATATTATGTTCCAGACTAATGTGCCACCTCCAAAGTAGAAGGAATTGCTGGGGAGGTGAAAGAAGGGAGGCCCAGTATTTAAGAGTCAAACTGCTAATTCTGATGGAAATACAGTGGAAAGACAATGCTTGTCAAAACAGAAGAAAACCAACCACCCCACATCTGCTTCCAAATAGGGAGCACAATTGTATTAATGTCCAAATTTGGGCAACAGAGTTCAGCATTGTCATTCTGCTGAATCTTCTAAGAGAAAATAGGGAAAGAAATTACTTTACCTAGTCCCCTCCAACTATGCGCTTGGACTCCTGGCACTGCCTCACCAGCTTTCACCTTCCCAGGAGCAGAGCTGATTGGCCGGCAGCTCTTCCTGAACCTGAACCCGAAGCGAAAGGCAAATCAAGTAGGAACAAGGACCCAGGAGAAATGACCTAGGTTTGCCACAGAGACCAACTTTTACTTGTGCTGAAAGTTTGTCATTTTTCCTGGCTGGTATGAGATTTATACTTTTTCCATAAGCTTTATCTTCTTAAATAATGTTACATCCTCCCATGTGCAGAGTGAGCATATTAAGATGGGTTGTAGCGGATAAAGAATGCTTTACACCTTGGGAGATCCATCGCTGTTTGCCTCAGTGCTGGCTTTCCTATTCTGGCTCTGTACTGTACAAGTAATCCTTGAATTACAACCATTCAGTGACCATCTGAAGTTAAAATGGCAGGGGAAAAATGACTTATGAGCAGCCCTCACACTTACAGAGTTCAAAACAAAGGGTACAATGGGATACTTTGTCTAGCATGCTCTGTTTTGGACAAATCCCTTGCCGGCGTCTAGTAAAAGCTTTGCTTGTTTTTAGGTGTTGGCAGATCCACTATATATTTTTTCCAGGATCTTGATGTCAGACTGATTCGTCTGTAGTTTCCTGGATCCACTTTTTTTCCTTTTTGAAGAATGAAACTGCATGAACTCTTTTACGGTCCTCTGGTAGTTCCCAGATACTCCAGGATTTCTGAAATATATGGTTCAATGGTCCCAAGATCACATCTGCCAACTCCTTTAGGATTATGAGATACTATCCTCTGGTCCTGATGATTGGAACTCATGTAGAGTAGATATGTGTTTTCTTATCATTTCCTTGCCTGTTTTGACTTGTATTCCTTTTCTGTCTTTTAGCAGAATAACAGAATTGGAAGGGACCCTGCAGGTCTTCTAGTCCCATTCCATGCTCAAGCAGGAGACCCTATAGAATTTCAATCTCTTTTTAAAAACCTCCAGTGATGGACACCCACAATTCCTGAAATTACACTGTTTCACTGATTAATTGTTCCATCGGGAAATTCCTTCATTTCTAGGTTGAGCTCCTTGTCCTGCGTTCAGGTGGTTTGGAGAACAGATTGACCCCCCCCCCTTCTCAAATACTGTTATTATGCCACCCCACTCCTTCTTTTCATCAGACACCCCCAATTCCAGCAATCATTCCTCGTATGTTTCAGCCTCCAGTCCCCGAAGTATCTTTGTTGCTCTTCTTGGCTTTTTGGGCAGGAGCCACAAGTGACTGTCCACCAGGATTCCTAGATACGTCTCACAGTTTCTGCTGTTGAGCCAGGTACCACTTATACTATTCCTGTGGATTTTGCTTTTCTTGCCTAAATGCAAAGCCTTTCCACCAGTGATCCGCACTCAGATCAGTGTAGATTAACTCCAAGGTCAACTTTCAACCAACAAGAAAACAATACCCCAATCAAGAAACTGACGAGGAGCCATCAATCAACTGCCCAACCAAAGAATCGCGAAGCCCAACCCCACCTACCCAGACAGGCAAGACACCAGAATATCAAGTGACAGCAAATGGCACTCCTTACTGGCACTGAGGATGTTACCTAGTTAGAGTATTGAAATGTTTGCCAAAAAACAAGCAAGTTCAGAGAACACCAAGGAACACCTCCCCCTCCCCTGAATTCCATATTATTGGATAGACCTCAGTATTCATCAAGATCCTTCTAGGGTGTACTGCTTTTGATAGATTGGACTGTTTTTCTTTTTGTATGCAGATAGATGCCAAGAATGGATTAAGCAATTCTGCTTTGTCCTGGCAGCCTGTTACTTCCCCATCATCTTCCCTCATTAATGGACCTTCCTTGACTTTTTTCTTGTTTACACTCTGAAAGCTTTTTAAAATTTTGACATTTGTTGCAAGCCTTAGTTCATTCTGAGCCTCAGCTTTCCTGACTTCATCTTTGCAGATTTGGGTTTTATCCTGTTATTCTGTCGTAGTCATGCATCCCTCTTTCCAACTTTTATACTTGTTTTTTTTTTTTTGTCTTTCAGTTTACCAGTTCTTTAGGCAGCCATGCCAGTTTCTTCTTAACCCTCTTTTATTTTTATTTTTCAGTTGTGTTGTGCTAAGGTGAGATAGCTGTGTTCCAATATTTGAGGGGCTGCCCCAGAGAGGACGAAAGGGTCAAGCTATTTTCCAAGGAATCCAAAGGCCAGACAAGAAACCATGGATGGAAACTGAACAAGGAGAGATTCAACCTGGAAATAAGGAGAAGTTTTCTGACAGGGAGAGCAATCAACCAATGGAACAGAAGTTGCCCTCGGAAGTTGTGGAAGCTTCATCCCTGGAGGCTTCCAAGAGGAGACTGGGCGGCCATTTGTCAGAGATGGTGTAGGCAATGGTGGGATTCCATATTTTTTTTTCCTATCGGTTCTTTGAGAGTATGCCTAACACTCAAAAGTCACCCTCTGTGTCAGCACTAGTGAGGTGAGCTGTTTTTTTAGCTCAGCTAAGGCATGGCAATCCACTCTGCCATGCAAATCAGCTGAGCTAAAAAACAAGGGGATTTGGGATAGGAAAGGGTGGGGGAGGATGGGTGGGGCCAGCCAGAGGTGGCATTTGCCAGTTCTCCAAACAACTCAAAATTTCCACTACCTGTACACCAGAACTGGTCCAAACTGGCTGAATACCAACTCTGGGTGTAGGGTTTCCTGTTTGGACAGGGGGGTGGGATGGGGATTGGACTAGGTGACCTACAGTGCAAGGTCCCTTCCAACTCTGTTAATCTTAATCTTGAGAAGCATAAAAGTTCTCATTTATCCTCCAGGCCTCTTATCGGGAGACACAAGTGGTCCCTAAGCAGAAATGCTGACAAGGCTCACAGACCAGCCAGTCAGCTCTGCTCACCGCTCATCCATAGACTCCTAAGATTGGAAGAGATCTTCAACGAAGCTCTGTGCTGGGCAGGAGCCCTCCTACCATCCCAGACAGCCAAGAAGATGCAGATGGAGAACATTAGCAGCAAGACCCAGGCCAGCCTCCATTCAGGTATTGTTGGCTTTCCTGCTAAACAGCACACATGCTTATTTTTCAGTTAATTCCAGAGGAGAACACCATTGGGATTCTTTCTAAAATGGCTGTTTGACAGAATGTTCAAGAAAGCGTCACCTTCAGAAGCCTTGGGGTGAAAAGATGAGTCTCAGCAGCCACTGAACACACACTGCCCTAGAGGGCGGGCTCAGTTTGGAGGCTGGTTATGGCCAGAGAAGCTAACCTGCGAACTGTGCTGGGGGGACGGGGTGAGGCATGGCTTACTTTCTTACCTGGGCGTGAGCGGGGGGCAGGTCTCGAGAGAATGCCACCGGAAGCCTCTCCCGACTGGCTTCAGAAACAGGAGGCTGCCCAGAAGCTCCTCAGAAGCTGTCAGGCCACCGGCGATGAGCACCCCACCTGCCCAATTGCAGGCACTGTGTGAGTGGCGGCCAACTGGAACGGGACCCTCCACTGGAATCTGACAAGGGGGAACAGAGGGGAGGCATTACTGCATTGTTAGCTGCCCAGAGTGGCTGCTTTAGAGAAGGACCTGGGTGTGCTGCTAGAGGCACGAGCCAGCACACGGACCCTGCAGTTGCCCAGTGAGCTAATGTGGTGTGGGATGCCTCAATGGAGGCAAAGGGTTATGATCACAAGAAGTGTCAGTTTCCCCGACACTGCACTGCTCAGGCCTCGCCTGGAAGACCGGGTCCAGTTTTGGCCACACCTTTGGCCAGAAGGATGTTGAGGAACAGAAATGAGTGCAGCCGAGGTGAGGAGGGAGGCTATATCCAAAGAAAAATGGCTAGAGGAACTGGGTATGTTTGGCCTGGAGGAAAGCTCCCTACTTGGAAGGGCTTCCCAGGGGAAGAGGCTGGGCGCGTCTTCTCCACTGGGCCCTCGGGAAGGACAAGAGCCCGCTGGAGGGAAGTCTTATGGAGAAAGACCCAAACATAGAATGAGGAAAAATGTCCTCACCACAAGAACTCTTGAGTAGTCACTACTTGGGAAATGTGGGGCCTCCAGCACCAGAGGTTTGGGAGTGGCCTAAGGATTTCTGCTGGTCTGGGGGACTGGACCTCAAGACCCTTCAACTCTCGGCTCCTATGTGTTTAAGTCCCCTAAGGTGTTTTACTTGGCCAGAATTTAAGCACGTTAGTTACTATTTCTGTCAAGGAATACAAGAGAATCGAGAAAGGAGTCCCTTGAGGCCCCGCGCTCTCCGGAGGAGCTCTTTACGCTCTTCTGTCAGTGCAAGGGATGACACTGAGGCTAACCTTCAAATTCAGGTACAACCCACCCATCTCCCAGGGCTTTCTATCCGACTACCACAGCCAAAAAAGAGATGTCCTAAGGGGCTCTTGCAGCACTTAAATGGGGGACAGGCTCCCGAATGGGTCCAAAGAGGCTTTAACCCACCCACACTTGCTGACAATGGAGACCCTCCAAATGCAGAAAATGCCAATCGGTGAGCACCGACTGCCCAGAACTGCAGCCTCCGTAGACGAAGAGGTAAGCCTGCCCTAGAAAGAAAGCAGAAAGTCAGGGTCCCTTCCCTCCACCCCTTCCTCCTCCTCCCAAGGTGCCTAACACACCTCAGATCTGCTAGGAGGAAGAGTTGAAGGACTGGGACTCCGGAGACCCAGGACCACTGGGCTTTGTTTTGAGGAGAATGTGGAGCATTTACAGTGGGTCCCTGCCAGCTCTTCTTTGAACAGCTGGGAAAAACCATTACTGCCCGAGTGAAACTGGGGGTGCTGAGCACAAGGCCCAGGAGCAGCGGTGAGCGATTCCCAGAAGTCTCCAACTGGCCTCAGAAGGGAAGCTGGGCTTCATAGGGACCATTCCCTGCCCCTTCTCCCCAGGGGGTGAGCTTTCTTTTCCTACCTTCCTGTGTGACCACCGTGGTGGTGTGTCTCCAGCGGGGCACGGAGAAGCCTGCGAGGCCCTCGATAGGCAGCAGCGGAGCGAGCTCAATGACGGAGTTGCCAGGGCTCAAAGGGTCAGCATCTGCCAGCCCCTTTAAACAGAGGGGTGGCAGAGCAGGGCTCTCTGGGGACTTGCGGCCAGCAAGCACAACAGCCCAGCCTGAGCGCAGGACGTTCACAGTGTGGAAAAGCCGCCCATCTGCAGAAGGAGAGAACAGTCTCGTCGCCAGGGAGGGCCCGTTTGCCTGCACCAAGGGGTCCTCCCCCCTGCCATCCCGGTCACTTACCCCAAGCCATTCCTAGCTCGGCCAGTCTGACCTTGCCACTTTTCCAGCCACCCTGGTGCTTGACCAGAATATGCAGCTCAGTCAGGCGGCAGTGGCGTCCACCATGGTCCCCAAAGCCCCCAGTGGTTAGAATTATGTCCGGGGTGAGGAGCACTGAGCAATGACCATAGCGCTTCAGGCCAGCCACTGCCCCACCTGCCACACAGAAGGATGTAGCCACAGTCCCAGCAAAGCAAGGGGCGCAGTGAGCTGGGGAGGCTGCAAGGCAGAAAAAGACATAGCCACGTCATTGCAGCAGCAAAAAGCAGCCACCCCAGCAGCAGGCAGCCTCTCTCCTTCAGATGAAGGTGCCTTAGGAAAGACTGATCTGGTTCTGTAAGAAAAGGTTCCTGCACAGCCCCCCCCCCCCCCCCCGTTTCCTCTTCTTACCCGAACAATGAATCTTTCCAAAATCCATGGATCCTTCTTGAACTTAATAAAGGTAAGAAAGGCCCTGCTGCATCTGGCCAGGCTCATTTTGGCTGAGGTGGCCAACCAGGTATTTCTGGAGAGCTCTCAACCAGGTTTGGAGGGACAACCTTATCTCTCCATTGTTGGGAAGCACACTGCCCCCCCCTCCCCAGCTAGCATGAGATCTGATCAATGCCTTGGTGAGCCAGCCGGCTGGTTTAGCCCCCACTGCCATGCCCGTGGAAGCAAATGCCACAGGTTCACCACAGGTGAAGAAGCGCTTTTCTTCTGGACTAGATCCAGGCTGGTACATGGAGAGAGGGAGAAAAACATTTCCCTGCCTTGCTTAATTAATGTTGTGTTTACAAACCAGATCCTGGACAGTTTTTGATAAACAGAAATAAAACACATATTCCTCAAAGTTCTTAAAAGGTACAATGAGCAAAATATAAAATACAAAACAAGACACAAAGAAGGCGGGTGCATATGCTCCCAACGCTTGATGAACAAAACTGCCTTACTGAAGATGCCAGGGAACCATCCTAGCCTCAGGAAGCAAAACGGCCCACGCAATGCATGGGGTCCCCAGCCTTCCATCGTCTATCTCCCTCAAGGATTCCCTTCAGCCTGCAAGAGGCGGGGTGGGTGGCACTGAGCCAAAGGTAAGAGCTGAGCTGTTCAGCGCTTGCTGAAAGAATTCAAAGCCACTGGAAAGAACATTTAGCTGAAAGAAGGGAAGGCTGAGGGAGGCATGGGGTTGGCCTTTCAGTAGAGGAAGGGGTGCTGTGGACTTCTCCAGAATGACCAAGGTTAAGACACAAACCATCGGGGGGGGGGGTAATCCAAACCTGGAGGTAAGAGGAGGGAGAGCCAAGAAAACCCCAAAGTTGCGGATACCACTTCATGGGAGATTTTCAAGGGGTGATTGGACAGCCATTCCAATTTGGGATGGTCTGAACTGCATAAGGGAAGTCCCAGTCTCTAGGATTCCATTACTCTCAGAGTCAGCAGCACTGTTGGGAAACTTAGCTTTCAACCTTTCAAAATGTTAATTCTTGGTGTTTTAACGTATTAATGTTCTAACATACTTTATTACGTTGTAAGCTACCCAGATGACAGCGAGGTGGGTAAAAAATAAATTTAATAAACTGCCCCCAGAAGAGAACCTTTGTAAAGTCTGCTTAGAAACCTACACTCTTGGTATTCCATATAAATGATCCACAACAGAGATGGCTGCTGAGAAGGAACCGCTTTGGGGGTATCACTTTAATTCCTTTTTAAGTGAATGGATTTTCAAGAGAAGATCTAAAAAACAGAGAGCTGCATAGGGGAGGACAGCCCACCTTGCACAGCCTCCGGTATCATCAATGATTAACTAGATGGAAATGATTAACTTCAGGAAATCTGTATGGCAAGAGGACAAAACAAAAGATCCTTTAAAGGTAATGCTACTGTACTTCTCTGAATAGAACCGCTTTAGGAACTATCAGAGGTAATGCAACTTTGGTACTATTTAGACCTGCAGGCCTCCATTAGTCCTTGTGCAAATGCACCGGTCAGCGAGATAAAAGAAGATGAAAACAACCCACCAAGTCATCACTGGCACCCAGGGCAGAGGACACATCAGGCTTTTACCTTCCATCCTGGAAAACACAGGAGGTACTAAGGAGGCCTCTCCCTTAGATGCGGCCAGGATGAAGTAATGGGAGCACTTCAGGTGCCATTCCTGGACGAACAGAGAGATTACCGTGGACAGTCAATCACAACAAACATCTGTACACATTGGGGCATTCTGAGGACTTGAGCAAGCAAACTGGCAGCAAAAAAAGGTTAGGAACACCTCGTACACTTCTATGAACTAAATGTAATATTGCTGCACACTCAAATGCGATAACTTTGGTACGACAAATAGAAATTATTTTATATCCTACTTTTAAGGTTTTACCGGCATCCTGTATATCATATTTTGGTTGCATCAGATGAAAATACTCTCTTGCTGCCACCGTATTTCCACTCCACTGGCCACAGAGAAATAATCTCTTTCTCTCGTGGCTGGCTGCAAACCACCTTTCCTCCCTCTGCACATTCTGCACACACCAGGGCAGACCAACCTCAAATTCGTCAAAGGGCTCCAGAGCTTGAATCCTCTTTTGTTCTTCTCCAGGCACAAAGTTCCTATAGAACTCATTCATGTCCATGATGTGGCATTCTGTCCAGCCCTAAAGAGAAGGCTGTGGCATTAAGACCGAGGCACAGCCATCCCACTGGGGCCCCCTTGCCTCCCTTTCACCAAGTCCAAGACTCACACCCACCCTCTGGAGAAAGCGCATCTGTTGAGCCTTGCAGTCTGGGTAGGAAATTAGGGAGCGGAGTGGAGACTGTAGACGGCTGAAATGGCTTTGCATGATACGGCCAAAAGGGTCGCTGGGATGAATCTGCTCGTACAGAATGAAGCAGGCCCTCAGAAAATACCCAGCTGCCCACTGAATCAGAGCATCTGACCTGGAATGAACCAGAAAGAAGGGGGAAGCGCACCAAGGAAGAAAAACCCAGACCATTCAGCTGGATGCCAAGGAGCCATATGACCCCACAAACAAGTCTAAGTCTTCAGAAGGTTCAAGACCATTCACTGTTTCCCAGTTCAAAGCTGAAGATGAATCTGAGGTCTCAGCAAGAGATCCCACCTGCCAAAGCTTGGAAATGTTGGTTCTGAATATCCCCTAAGGAGATGGTGGGATTAGAGAAAGTAGAAGGATCCAGGATCCAAAACTGCTGCCACAACAGAGAACTGATTTTTAAGGATAGTTGTGCAATGTCTCATTTGACCTTGAGGGGCAGCAACCAGAGGAGGGGAGAGCTTCCAGTCTGCTCCTATTCAATCTTGAGGCTCCTATGCTGCAATTTTCAGCAGAGATTGACACAGGGAAGAGATTTCCAATGGTCTCTTTGTGAGCATGGAAACTAACATATTGGCTTCAAGCTCAAAATATTGCGGTAGGGCTCTCAGGTATGCAAATTTGGTTGGGAGGTTTGCTTGGTTCTACTTTGTAGCTGAAAATGACACTTACTCGATAAGTTGCATGGTAGTTCCACCCAGAGGAACACACACACACACACACACACACAAAATGGCACGTTCAATCTAAGATGCAAAACATGCGCCCTAACCTTGGAAAGCCACAATCTGCTGAAATTTAACATAAAACCCGTCCTTTCAAGTACAGGTCAGGCACCCAGGTGGGGCTGGGGCTATTGGATGGCCACAACTACCAAAGCACGAACCTCTCAACCTCCATGTAGGGCAGGACCACCTCTGCAAGGATCAGGGTGGGCGTTGTGGGGTCGAGGCCGGCGCCACGCAGGGTCCCCTCCAGCAGGGCCAGGTCGGAGAGATCCACACCCAGGAGCTGGTAACCATCCCCAGAATATTTGACACTTCCTGCAGGGGAGGCGAAGCGCGCTCGGTGCCGGGCCAGGTGGCTCCCATCCTCCCCCTCCCCCGCATACCCACCGAGATCCTCGGGGCCGCCGCCTCTCCCAGCCAAGGCGCGCAACTCCGCCGAGTCGGAGATCCGGGCCGCTTTGCGGGAGGCCACCTCCGGGAGGTCCACCTCGAAGAACCGCTCGCCGCTTCCCGCCAGCAGCCCCGCATCCTTCAGGCAGAAGTAGAGCGAGTCCCAGCCGGCGCCCAGCGACACCACCTGCGGGAGGGAAGGAAGGGGGCCGCGCGGTAAAGACGGCGCTGCGGAGGGGAGGGAGGGGGAGGGGGAGGGGACCGCCGCCGCACTTGCCTGCCTGCGCGGCTGGCCCCGAGTGCCCAGCAGGAAGGCCCGCACGCCCCGCTCCACCGCTCGTGCCCGGACGTGGTAGCCCCTGCGGGGGGGGGGAGGGGAGAGAAGAGCGTAAGCGGCTGCGCCTCCTCCCGGAGAGGAGACCCGCGCCCCGCAGACCCCCCGGAAGCGCCGAAAAGAGCTGGGTCCCTCACCGGTGGATGGCGGGGGCGCGGCGCGGGCTTCCCCGGGGCAACAGCTGCATCATGAAGTGGTCCGAGGTGTAGCCCAGGGCGGCGGCGGACTTCTTGCTGGCGGCGCTGCTGTCGCCGGTGTCGCTCACCCGCGGGGAGGGGCGGGGAGGGAGAGGGCGCGCGACCTCCCGCCGCTCCCGCCGCCGTCCCCCCATGCGCTCCACTGCCAGGCGGAGGCCGCCTCTCGTTCGCTCCCCGGGCCGACTTCCGGTCCTCTCTCCATTTCCTGCCCGAATAACCTTCTCGGCGTGGCGGACTTCCTATCCGCTCTCGGCAGCAGTCCTCGGCTTCTTCTCCGCTCTTTCCAACACGGTCCACCTCTTTTCCCTTGTATTACGCTCCTCGCAGCCCTGCGTAGCTGTTTCGGTCGGGCCCGCGTGGTGGGAAGGCTGAGGGACCCTGTCTTGTCGATCACATCTACCCGACCCATCAGAGCGGGAGGCAGGGAATGTTGCGGGTCCCATCCTTGTGGGAGATACACCTGGTGGGACCCGGAAGAAGGGTCTTCTCCATGGTGGCTCCCTCTCTCTCTGGAACCTCGTTCCCTAGACTGGCTCCCACTCTGATTCTCTTCTGGAAGGCGTTGAAGACCTGGTGTTGGGCAAGCAGGCCACGTGACTTCAGAGCGGGATGGAGCCCATTAAATGGCTCTTGTAATCTGCTGTCGTGGGCGGGGGGAAGATGTGGGTGATTTTACTATATTAATTTGTTTGGTTTTACCAGTTTTATTCTTTTAAAATGGTGGTTTTATATGTAAGCCGCCTTGAGGCGCCATGGCGGTAATACAAATCTAGTAAGTAAGTAAGTAAATTAAGGGTTCAGGGTTCGGGTTAGGGTTAGGGGTTAGGGTTAGGGTTCGGGTTAGGGTTTAGGGTTTAGGTTTAGGTTTAGGTTTAGGTTTAGGTTTAGGTTTAGGTTTAGGTTTAGG
>BLBF01000005.1:69061796-69082625 GCA_015471245.1 Laticauda colubrina | reverse complement strand
AGGAGCACCATTACAAAACCTAGCTAAATACTTAGCAAAACAACTACAGCCCCATGCTGAAACCGCAGCTTCATATGTACAAAACTCATACCACTTCTTAGAAATGATCAAAGATCTACACGTAGAACAAGAAGAACTGCTTGTAAGTTTCGACGTGGTTTCACTATTCACTCAAGTCCCAATAAAAGAAAGTCTTGAAATCATCAAAAATAAATACCAACCAGCTAAAGACCTCATGGAACTAACAGAACACTGCCTAACCAACACATATTTCATATACAAAGGACAAAGATACAAGCAAATTGAAGGAGCCCCTATGGGATCACCACTGTCATCCATCATTGCAAACCTGTTCATGGAAGAATTCGAATCCAGAGCCCTGGCTAATACCACCCACAAACCCAAACTATAGCTAAGATACATCGATGACGCATTTGTGATTTGGCCCCATGGAAAAGAAAACCTAAACAATTTACTAACACACCTAAACAACACACACCCCAAAATCAAGTTCACCATGGAAATGGAAAAAAACAAACAACTACCATTCCTAGATGTACTAATCTACAAAAGAACAGATGGCACACTAGGACACACCGTATACCAGAAGAAAACACACACCAACCGCTACCTCAATGCCCAATCCCACCACCACCCAGCACAGATAAATTCTGTGGCTAAAACACTAATTACCAGAACCAAACGCCTGGCAGATAAGACACATATAAAGACTGAACTATGCACCCTGACTGAAGTATTGACAGCCAACGGCTTCCACAAAAACAAAATCACCAACTTGATCCACAAAAACACACCAAGACATAACAGAGACCTAGAAGACCAACAGATCTATGGAACAGCTGTCCTGCCCTACATAAGAGGTACTACAGATAAAATCAGTAAGATACTACACAGGCATCACATCAAGACTGCCTTCAAAACAGACAAAAAAATAGCAGCCATCCTGAGGAACCCCAAAGACAAAATTGACCTGGAAAACCAAGGCATATACGAAATTCCCTGTACATCATGCCCGGCCACATACATTGGACAGACCAATAGAAGAATAAGTACCCGCCTAGAGGAACACAAAAATGCAGTAAAAAAGCTGGAACACACCTCCTCACTAGTCCAACACATGAAAACCACAGGTCACAACATCAACTTCAATGGCACTAAAACCCTAGCCACTATAGAAAACCCCAGCCACAGAATCATCAGAGAAGCCATAGAGATTGAAAAAAGACCTGACAGCATGAATAGAAGAGATGATTCCACCAGACTGTCAATCATTTGGAAGCCTGCACTCTCAAATAGAAAGATCTCCATGCCACAAGCCAGGCAAACACCTGGGCAAAAACAGACTCTCTCTGAAAGCTCCAACCTAACCCCCCCACCATGCACCCAGGTGAAACCCAGCTTGCTAATAAAGAGCAGCCGTCCCTTCACACGCAGCCAAGCTGCACTGAAAGCCTCCAACACAAGAACAGACTGTTGCCAGCCAATCAAAGCCACAAAACAGACAGAAGAAACCAGGAACACCAATCAATCAAACTCCAAGTCCAATGAAATAGGTCCAGGCTCCCAGCCAATCAGAATGAACCAGCCTCAAATTTAAAAACCAGGAGCTGTAAGACCCACATCCATACAGAAGCCTGATGATGGCAGATGAGATTCTGCTGAAACGTTGCTACAACTTTAACAGAACTACAATGACGTGGGATAATACCCGAAGGAAGCTGAACAGCACACATGTAAGTACCCGCGATAACTTAAAAAAACATATATATATATATATATATACATATATATATGTATGTATATGTTTATGTATATGTATGCATATGTATATGTATGTATGTATATGTTTATGTATATGTATGCATATGTATATGTATATGTATATATGTATGAAAGTAACAAAACCAACAATAAAACAGTACTGAAAAAGAGATCCTCTCATCCACTAGTTCTTGCCAGTGGTCAATTCTTGATGGATTTTTCATTTAGCAACTTTTAATAGGATGACTTCATATGTGGTGAACAAATTATACTCCAAAAGTAATAAATAGACAGGATGCAACTATGCAATCTGGCAATCTCCTAAATACATTATTGAGGAAATAAGAGCACTTTGAATGTCTCTATCAAGTGAACATTACAGAAAGAAAGAAAAGAAAGAAATCCAAGAAGAAACCAGCATGGCTGCACAAGCTCTCTCTGGCAAATTGAAAGCAAAAAAGGACAAGAACAAAAAATGGAAAGAAGGACATACAACTAAGGCAGAATATCAGCAGATAGCCAGAATCTGCAAAGACGAAGTCAGGATAGCAAAGGCTTAGAACGAACAAAGACTTGCAACAAAAGTCAAAGTTAATGAAAAAGTTTCTTCCAACATATAAATAACAAGAAAAAAATCAAGGAAACAGTCGGTCCACTAAAGATGGCAAGGAAGTAACAAGCAACAGAGAGAAAGCAGAACTGCTTAACTTATTCTTTGCATCCGTCGTCACGCAAAAAGAAACTATAGCTCAACCCATCAAAAACATAACTGTAAAAGACAGAACAGAAATAAAAGTTAAAATAAGCAAAAAAACTAGTAAGAGAGCACCTATCTGATCTTGATGAAAACAAATCACTGGGGCCTGATGGATTACATCCCAGGGTTTTAAAGGAACTGGCAGAGATCAACTCAGAACCACTGCACCATATCTTTCAAAAATCCTGGAGTACCGGGGAACTACCAGAGGACTGGAAAAGAGCTGATGTGGTTCCCATCTTCAAAAAAGGAAAAAAAAAACAGACCCAGGAAACTATAGACCAATCAGCATAACATCAATACCCGGGAAGATACTGGAAAAGATAATAAAACAGATTTGCCAACATCTAGAAACAAGTAAAGTAGCAACTAGCAGTCAGCACGGGTTTGTTAAGAACAGATCATGACAAGCCAATCTTATTTCATTCTTCAACACAGTGACTAAATTAGTAGACCAGCAAAATACTGTGGAGATGATATATTTAGATTTCAGCAAGGCATTCAACAAAGTAGACCACAACCTACTTCTTAGTAAGCTAGAAAAAAGTGGAATAGATAGCACCACCGCTAGATGGACTCGCAACTGGCTGGCAAACCGTACTCAATGAGTAGTTCTTAATGGGTCTAAGTCTGCATAGAGGGAAGTAAGCAGTGCCATAAGGTTCCGTCTTAGGCCCAGTACTCTTCAATATCTTTATTAATGACTTAGTTGAGGGAATAGAAGGGGAACTTACCAAATTTGCAGATGATACTAAGCTGGCAGGAATAGCTAACACCCAACAAGATAGGCTCAAGATCCAGATAGATCTTGACAGACTAGAACACTGGGCCATATCTAATAAAATGAAATTCAATGTAGAGAAAAGTAAAGTCCTACACTTAGGCAAGAAAAACCAAAAGTACACATATAGACTGGGTGAAACCAGGCTCAATAGCAGTAACCGTGAGAGGGATCTTGGAGTCTTAGTGGACAACCAGCTAAATATGAGCCAGCAGTGTGCAGCAGTGTGCAGCAAAAAAGCTAATGCAATCATAAATTATATTAACAGACGGATACAATCAAGATCAAGGCAAGTACTGATACCACTCTATAAAGCTTTAGAAAGACCACACCTAGAGTAACTGCATCCAGTTTTGTTCACCACATCATAAAAAAGATGTTGAGACTCCAGAAAAAGTACAGAAAAGAGCAACCAGGATAATTAGGGGACTGGAGGCTAAAACATACAATGAACGGTTGCAGGAATTGGGCTTGGCTAGTCTAGTAAAGAGAAGGACCAGCAGAGACATAATAATGGTCTTCCAATATCTGAGGGGCTGACACAGGGAGGAAGGGGTCAAGCTATTTGCTAAAGTGCCTGTAGGCCAGACAAGGCATAATGGATGGAAACTGAACAAGGAGAGATTTAACCTGGAAATAAGGAGAAACTTTCTGACAGTGAGAACAATCAACCAATGGAACAGAAGTTGCCCTCGGAAGTTGTGGAAGCGCCATCAGTTGAGATTTTCCAGAAGAGACTGTACTGCCATTTGTCAGAAATGGTGTAGGGTCTCCCGCTTGGGCGGGGGGTTGGACTAGATGACCTACAAGATCCCTTCCAACTCTGATTATCTGTTAAATCTGTTAAACATGGTCATTTGAAATATACGAATTTCCTACAGTTTCTCTGCAAAAATAGCAAAGAAAAAGCATTACAACATGCCTAAAGTAAAAGCTTTTCTGCATTTTGGGAATTCTAGTTTTGTAAGATACATCAGAAATATTACTATATATTTGCAAATGTAAAAAGGGTATTTGTTGCTGTACCTAAACTAGCCTAGGATATAGAGTGCAAGGCTGTTTCAGCCAAGAGAAAGAACTTTATTTATTATTCAAACCTTTAGAATATTTTTTTCCGGTGGGGAATTAGCTATGCCTTGTATAGATAATCCTCAACTTATTCCTTGGTTTCAGTCTTATCTTAAATAAATGAATATAATGAAAGAGAAACTTCTTAATGTGAGATTATTCTTGTCTTGATTAAAATGAGGTAGGACTAAAATAGGCATTAAAGGCATAAATGAGAATTTGGCAGACTGATGCCATCCATATATCTTGGCCAATTCTAGAAAGTGCTCAATGCATTTGGAGGTCAGCTCATTGCTCATCACAGATTTAAATTCATATTCAACAAAAAAATAATATTTTAAAAATATCTTCTGTAATTATTTTTAAGCAAAACATCAAATTGTATATACATTTAAGTTGTTTTTTTACTGATTTCACATACTTCTGAAGAAATATCTGCATCATCACATATATTTACAGTTTTAAAAAAATTTATAACTCATTTTTTAGAGAAATTTCTAGTTCAGCAAACAGTCATGTACTTCCTTATGAAAAATTGGAAGCATAGCTTACTCTTGAATTGCACCAACTCACCTGGTTTACTTTCATTTGGCTTATATTGTACTTCCTCAACGCATTCTGCAGGAAACCATCCAATATGTCCCCGAGTACTGCCTTCCCAGAATCCACCTTCGCCGATGTTCAAAACTAGAAATAAAATAGGAAAATACAGTTCATGTTTTGTTGTTTAATGTACAAGTTGAAATACCAAGCCCCAAACTTAAATTGATAGGTTGCACTTAATGTGATTTCAAATAGAGCAATATTCTATTTAGTACAAATTATAAATTGACATTTGGTCATGTTTAATATAAGCCTAAATTCTGATATTGCTGGATTGCGTTTAAGTTACTATATGTGCAGTTGTGGTTTTAGACACTGGTTGTCATGTAAGCAGAATGGGAAAAGGAAGATTCTATTTGAGGTAAGCTCAAAAAAGAAGAATCTCATTTTGAAGAATGGTAACAGAATGCATGAGATAACAGGCATAGTTTGGATGTGGAGTTATCTTCCAGCTTGTCCTTTGTTCACTTAAATTACTTATTTTAAATATTTATCGATAGTATTGTTGGTCCTAATCCATTACACAGCAATAAAAAATCACCAAAGCCACATAAAGTTAACTGCAGCATATAGACTACATAATGATCTTCTTAGCACATCCTGAATTAGGTGATGAAGAAGTTTTTGTCAGTGTACAGTAACTTTACTTGTAAGAATTATACTTAGATTTTTTTTGTTTTTATTTTACTTTCTAAAACCACTCTGCAATTGGCTAAAAAAATAAATTTTATATATATTCTTTTAAACTTTTGTTATATTTCATTAATAAACATATGAAAATTATGTTTAAAGTTTTTAATTGCCTAGTTCTGTGGAACTAATTACGCTATTTCCCCTAGAAATTTCACTCTGTATCGTGCAGATTCAAATAATGCAACCATTTAATGGGATTTCTCATCAGCAATATTTGAGATGAACTTGTAATATTTTTTGCAATAACCTAAGGACACCATCAATAATTAATTTATACAAATGATTTTTTGCTCAAGTATAAATAAAAATGCAATATAATATAAGCATTTACACACAGTATTCATACTCTGCTAATAAAACATGTCTTGATAAAGGATTAAGGAATTTAAGCCCCTGTCACACTGCACCAACGGATGTAAAACGGACAAAAAAGCTTGCCATCTGTTGGTTAATGCAAGTTACTCATTGCCTCCATTTTGCTTCCTCTCTATCCGTCCAGCATCCATTTATTGACGTTTCATCCGCTCAGAAAGTTTTGAGCTGCTCAAAACTTTTGCGCGGAAAATGTATCCAATTCGTCCATTCTGCATCCACTACGCATCCGCTACGCATCCGTTCTGCATCCGTTACACATCCTCTATATCCACTAGGCATCCATTCCGCATCCGCACAACTCGCATCCGCTCAGACGCAGGGAGGAAGGGGAACAGACGCAGAACGGATGCAGAACGGATGCAGAACGGATGCAGCATGGAAACAAAGCATTTAAAACGGAAAAAACATTTGCAGAGGGGACCTATCTCAGATATTAAGGATATCTAGAGGATGCCTAGAGGATGCAAAGGGACACCTATACTGCCTATAAAAAGTGGGAGCAACTCACCTGCATCTCACTTTCAGACCAGCAGCCTAGCTGTGCAGACCTCTGTAGCCTTCATCTGACTCTTGCTCTTCCACAGCATCCAGTCATGTCCACCGTGGATCATAACACAATCCTTTTGGTAGCCACCATCATTCTGCAACAGTGCAAAGCCATCTACAGGCTCTGTGAACTCTACTATGGGAAGAAAAAGAGGCGGCCAAGAAGTGTCTGGGTCCGAAGATGGATCGCCAGAAGAGAAGAGTATGGACTGTACAACAAGCTGATGGTGGAGCTCAGGAACAAAGACACTCGGGCATTCCAGAACTTCATGAGGATGCCTCCAGCCATGTTTGATGAAGTTGTGCAGCGGCTGACACCCAGGTTGACCAAGGCAAACACCAACTTCCGGCCCAGCCTGGAACCTGGGCTCAAGGTGGCACTCACTCTGCGCCACCTGGCTTCAGGGACCACCTACAGGAGCATGCAGTACGGCTGGAGGGTGCTACACAACACCATCAGCATTGTGGTCAGAGAAGTGGTTCAGGCCATCATCGAAGAATACCTGGAGGAGCTCCTCCAGTGCCCCTCCACAGAAGAAGGATGGAAGAAAGTTGCAGAGCAGTGGTATCAGAGGTGGAACTTCCCATACACCATTGGAGCCATAGATGGAAAGCACGTGGCCTGCAAAGCACCACCCAAATCAGGGTCCACTTATTTCAACTACAAGGGCTTCTTCAGCATCGTCCTCTTCGCCATGGTCAATGCTGACTACAAGTTCATGTACATCGATACTTCAGGCAACGGGTCAGCTTCAGATGCCCAGGTATACAATGCCAGTCACCTCAAGGAGGGGCTGGAACGCAACCTCATCATGGGTTTCCCAGATCCAGACCCACTGCCCAACGACACGCAAAATGTGCCCTACTTCATCATGGGGGATGACGCCTTCTCCCTCAGAACCTACCTCATGAAGCCCTACACTTCCCGACTCCTCACCCATGAAGAGAGGATCTTCAACTACAGGCTGTCCAGGGCAAGGCGGGTGGTGGAGAACGCCTTTGGCATCCTGGCCAACAGGTTCCAGGTACTTCTCACCACCATGCAGCATCGCCCAGAGACCGTCAGGAGGATCGTGGAAGCTTGCTGCATCCTGCACAATCTCACGCGCACCCGCTACCCAGTCTTGCAGAACAGGCTCGTGGACCTCCAGCAAGGAAATGGGGACATGGAGCCTGGGGAATGGAGGCAAGGGCAAAACCTAATAGACACTGAGGATGTGCAAGGCCCCAACAGAGCCTCACGTGAAGGGAAAAAGCAGCGCAACCTCCTGAAACACTGGTGCAACTCCCCAGCTGGAGCAGTGGAGTGGCAAGACAGTATGATAGATGATTAATGGGTGCTTCCTTAGCCTGTCTCATCACACAGATGAGATTGGGCCATGTATGTTGGGTGGGCCTACAATGAACAGGGTGTTTAATAAAGAGTTGTGTTTGTGTTGACATGTGTGGATGATTGATTACATTGTTATTGTTAAAAAAGGGCCATAGGTGTGGCACCTGGGAGGGTGGACCATACAGTCCCACTATGCTTGCACTGGAGGTTTATCTATCCCACAGCTATTACCCATCCCAAAGGTATCCCTGCCCATCCCATTGCTATCTTAACCTATCCCACAAGCATGCAAAGGCTTAAACCAATTCTAAATGTTTCCACCAAGACTTTATTAAAAAAAAGAAATGAAGCAAGTGTGTGAATCAAAGATAAACTTTATTGAACAACAAGCTGTAAAAGGAAAAAGACCCAAGTCAAGTGTCCAAATAAAGTCCACACCCAGTCTCTGGCAGTCTTCACGGTGTGCCCAGTCTCAGGGTGAAGGGTCCAGGTGCTGTGGAGGTGGTTGCTGCTGCAGTGCTGGTCTGAAGCCCCACTGGGGTGCCTGGCCCCGAGAGGACAACAGGTGATGGTGTATTGAGAAAGCTCTTGGATAGCTGGCTCAGACCCATGATGCTGAGAGGTCCTTCCTCCATGCCATGGGGTGTCAGCCCCAGTACTGATGAGAGATGTACTGAGGCCGGACTTGGCTGTGGGGTGGAGGAAGGAGTAGTGTAGTGGGGCTGTCTGGTCTGCAGCTGGGTGAGGACTGGCGTTGGTGGCATCGCTGTCATCGGTGGTATCATTGGCATGGGTGGCATCGGTGGCATCAGTGGAACCGGTGGCAACGGTGTCGCCTGATGACTCTGTGCCTGGACTGGGAAGGGCTGCTGCCTGTGCTGCTGGACCTCCTGGTAGCCGTAGCCCTGGTAGGTGAGGGGCTCTGGAAAGCCTTGGAATGGGAGGGACATCACCTGGGGTGGAGGAGCAGACCTGGGCTGGGTGGGAGCAGGTTCCTCTGGATCTGGAGGGTTGTGAAGCAGCTCGGTGATCCGGTCCTTCACCACCTGGTACTGGGCTTCCTCCATGTTCCTGAGGGTCTGGTTGACATAGGTGAGGAAGGGCTTGCGGTTGGAGGATGAGGAGTCAGTGTTGACCAGCTGAGAGAGGAGATCTATGCTGGTGCAGATGGTGTCCCTGATCTCCAGCAGGACAGTGTGGCTCTGCCCCTCCTGCTGTCTGGCTCTCTGCCTTTCTGTGGAGGTGTAGCTGGGGGGGGGGGTGGATGCGGGTACGACTTTGGTGGACTCGATGTCTCCTTTCTCCCACCGCACCAGGGAGTCCTCCGCGCGCTCCACCACTGTTACAACACCTGTCCACGGGTTCTCCACCATGGCACGCTCCACAGAAACCTGCCTGGAGACAGGGACTGACTCTCGGCCGGAAGAGGACTGGGTCTCAGCAGGCTGCTGGAGAGAGAGGGTTGTGAGAGGGGCTCCTGGTGCTCCTCGGTGGTGGATCTCACCCTCCAGGAAGCTGCACCTGGCCATGACATAGGTCTCTCTGTCCGTCAGCTTAACCGTGGCCTGGCTAGATTTCTTCAGGTGCAGCTTCCCGTACCAGGTGTGCATATGTTTCCACCAGCCGAGGAGCACCTCCGAAGTGTAACCCATACTCTCCGCCCTCTCTCTCCAAGCAGCCTGCTTCCTTTTGGTGTCCCTGTACAACCGGTGTCCCTTCCGCCACAGATAGTCATTCTCTCTCAGCCACTCCAGCACCTCATCCACGTGTTCCTCCTCAATGAAGTATTGCCTCCTCTCCCGTCCCCGCATACACCTCTTCCTCCCTTTGGCAGGACCAGATGGGCCCTCATCAGAGGGGCTCCCAGGTGGTAGGGGCTGCTCCTCCACACCACCACCAGCAGCAGCAGCAGCAGCAGGATCATCATCATCATCATCATCATCATCATCATCATCATCATCATCACCACCAGCAGGATCATAATCATCATTATCATCATCATCATCAGCAGCAGCAGCAGCACCAGCAGCACCAACAGGACCAGGATCAGCAGCAGCAGAGTAAGCACCAGCAGCGTCAGCAAGACCAGGAGCACGAGCAGGACCAGGAGCATGAGCAGGACGAGCAGGACGAGCAAGACCAGGAGCACGAGCAGTACGAGCAGTACGAGCAAGTCCAGGAATACGAGCAGGACCAGCAGGACCAGGAGCAGCTTCAGCAGAGTACGCAGCAGCAGAAGCACCACCGCCAGCAGCAGCTTCAGCAGAGTAGGCAGCAGCAGAAGCACCACCGCCAGGAGCAGCTTCAGCAGAAGCTCCAGCACCAGAAGAGCAAGCCCAAGCAGCAGAAGCCCCAGCAGAAGCAGAGTCAGGGACAGGGGGCGGGAGGGTGGCCCTGTTCCTCTTGGCAGGGATGGTGGCAGGTTGCTGAGACTTTCGCTTCTTCCCCATGGTTGTGGGGTTGCTGGCTGGCAGGGAGGCTGGCAGGGACCAAGGCTGGCAGGAAGGCTGGCAGAAAGCCTGGCAGGAAGGCTGGCAGGAAGGCTGGCAGGAAGGCAGGCAGGCAGGCAGGCACCAAGGCTGGCAGGCAGACTGGCTGGCAGGGAGGCTGGAAGGCAGGCTGGCAGCAAGGCTGGCAGGCAGGCAGAGAGCAAGGCTGGCAGGGAGGCTGGCCAGGAGGCTTGGAGGCAGGCTGGCAGCAAGGCAGGGCAGGCAAGGACTCGATGTATCCAGCAGCAGGTCTTTCTTCCGAATGCTGGCCACGTGCGAGCTGCTTCCCTTTATATCCGCGTGGCTTACGCAATGCATCCCCCCCACATGCGCAATTAACGGTCGACATCCGTTAGGCTTCCGCTGTGCATCCGCTAGGCTTCCGCTGTGCATCCACTTCATCCGCTGTGCATCCGCTGTGCATCCGCTGTGCATCCGCTTCATCTGCTCGGCGTCCGCTCTGCATCCGCTCTTTCCGTTCCGCGTCCGCTTTGCTGAGGCCCCCCGGAAGCCTAGCGGATGTGCCATCCACTCTCATCCGCTTCCATCCGCTGGGCTTCCATTCTGCATCCGCTTTCCATCTGCCCTGCATCCTCCCCCCATCCGTGTTATCCGCTCTGGTTATGCAAATTTTTGCCCCTTTTGAGAGTGGATAACAATGGATGGAACATTTTGCTCGTCTGTTGTGTCTGTTTTGCATCCCTTGGGCAGTGTGACAGGGCCTTTAAAACATATTTAAAAGTAAACTAAATAATCTAATATAAAAGGTGCCTTACAAAGCATTTTTCACACAATTAGCAGAAGTTCCTTCAGTGAATCTTAAAATGGGTTATCAGAAGTTCCAGAAAATTCGTCTTTGAAAATTCAGTGAGACTTTGAAGACTCTGCTTCAAAGTAAGTGTTACATAAATTGCAAGTTAAGCCTTTTATAAACTGGGTTGGAAATGATACCACTTAAATTTTATTCAAAGGAAAGGCACTTGTGCCAATGACTAACAGCTTTAGTTGAAAAGCCATGTTCATACAACCCACAATCAGTATAGAGCACATTTTTGAATTCTATAAAAATCTTCACTGCTGAAGAAAAATGTTTTTAAAAGACTAAAAGTGCACATAGACATTACTTTTTAAAGTTGGGCACTGTAAAACTGACAGCTACAAAAACATTACTAAAGATTCTTTTTGAAGACACTTGACAGATATTAATGATTACTCCCTTGCCTTGTGTGAATCTGATTGGAATATAATAATGTTTCCCTCTCAATTCTTCCTCAGAAAACACATTCCCTTGCCCAGGGAATGTATTATAGTTAAGTACATTTAATTTTAATATGTTTAATAAATCTTACATGTTATTAAATGTCAAAATGCATAATAAATATTAAATAATGTATATCATTCAAATTAATAAATTATTCACTGATATATTACACTTCTTACTCTCCAAAATTTTCACTTTATCATTAATTTGCTCACATCTCTAGACATTTGTTTTGCAGAGATTTTTTTCTTAACTTCCCCTTTCTTATCCTCTTTTATCTTTCAATCTTTCACCCATTTTTTAAAAGCTTGCAATATAGTATCTAGTGATTTAGTCAATTTAGTATCAAGTTATTCATATAATTTAGTGAACAATTTCTTAAACTTTTTATGAAGTAAATCCTGATGGTGTAATTCTTCTCTTTGCAAATTGTTCTAGCAACCCTTCATTCCTCTCCTGTATTTGCTGCTTTTCTGATGGTTGCCATTCTAATATTGTTATTCAAAGTGAAAGTGTCTCAGTTGCAAGGGAAAGAATGAAAAGCAAACCTTTTATTTTTTTTCTATTATGTCCTCCAGTGCCCTTAATATTTGTTTCAAATCACAATCTCTAGTTATAATCACCCTCAGTCCCTCATTCATATTACCTTTGTATAATGCATTAATTGTCCGATTCTTTAATAGTAAAAAGAATATTCCCATGAAAGTCCAGTTCATTTGTGTATTTTAATTCCAATTTCCTCAACAGTACTTTCATCACAAAATTACTTTTCAAAATAATTATTCCTTTTATCTGTTTTGAACTTTCTTATTGAACTGTAAGAACTTTGAAGACTTTAAAATCCTCTTTTCCTTTTTAGTCCAAAAATGTATATTGACCCATTATGTGCAATTCTCTTATCCTACCAGTCAAAATATCTCTATTTTGCTACAAACTAATTACCAGTACATTTGAAAAAGGTTAAGAAAGTGAATCTTTGTGAACCTTTTGTCCATATCGATGTCAACTCTCCCAGCTAAACCAGACAGGAAACATGACTAGGTGAACTAGATTTTTTGTAATTTATTTATATTTACTGTAAGGGTAATAGAATGTTTCAAGTCTGAAGACTCACTATTACCATCACCACCATGTTTAAGCATCTAATCCAGTGGTTCCCAAACTTGTTCAGTCCACTGCCCCCTTTGTGCTATAAACTCATCCTTGGTGCCCCCCACCCAGGGATGGGATTTAAATTTCTGTGGGCGTGTCCTAATTTGAGGGTGTGGCTTGCTGGTCACATGACCAGATAGGTGTGGTTTGGTGGTCATGTGACTGGGTGGGCGTGGGTGAGGACCACCCAAATACAAGTGGTCCTCACTTAATGGCCAGTTGTTTAGCAAGTGTTCTAATTTATGACTGGCCTCCCCAGAACTACTTGACCTGTTTTTGGAGTTTTGACAGCCATGCACACACATACACATACACTCCCTTCTAACCTTTCTAACCCTGCTGGAGCAGGTCATTAGACTAGAATCTGCAAAGCATCTCTGATTACATTCTAGTAGTGAATAAAATCTAATCAGAGATGCTTTGCCGATTCTTTATGATTTGTTTTATTTTTATTTCTTTATTTTATGTTGCTGAATTGCCTTGACATGTGTGTCCCTTCTTGTGCACAACCCAGAAGCTTTTGTTATTCTTTGCAGCAAAAATTACCAACCTCTGGCTTTGCTCGACTTTTCAAATGTACCACCACTGCTGTGTTTTAGGTGCCAGGCCCGCAGGTCCACCCCATTGAGCCCACTGCACCGGAAGGACTTGCCCAAGCAAGTCCGAGCAAAGCAATGCACCAAGTCAATGGGGTGAGCCTGAGAGAGGGAGAGAGAGAGAGAGAAAAGAAAGAGAGAGAGAAAAAGAGAAGGAAGAAAAGAAAGAAAAAAGGGAAAGAAAGAAAAAAGGACAGATGAAGACGGGGGGGATGGAAAGAAGGGATAGAAAGAAAAAGAAATAAAGAAGGAGGTAGAAGATAATGAGATATCTATTCTAGTCCAATCATCTGCTCCAGCAGGGTTAGAAGGGAGTGTGTGTGTGTGTGTGTGTGTGTGTGTGTGTGTGTGTGTTCTCCTTGTAATTTACCAGTACATTTTGGTTTTGCCTTCTTCAGAATTGGCACTTTAAAACATTGGGAAAAGTAATTTTTTAGGGTGGAGATCTGGTCCAATGGAAAGCCTCAACAAAATGTGCAAGCTTCCTGATAGTCTTGACCATGTTTCGTCCATAAAACCTTTAATAGAAGCCAAAGATGTTTCAGTATGGAAAAGGGCCTCAGTCTAAGCTCGGCCTCATTTCAATCTGATGCATCAGGTCTCTCTCTCTCCCTCCCTCCCTCCCTCCTTCCCAGACTGGCTTTGCTCTACTTTCCCAATGTGCCTGCAGAGACAGAGAGAGAGAGAGAGAGAGACAGAGAGACAGAGAGACAGAGAGAGAGAGAGAGAGAGAGAGAGAGAGAGAGAGAGAGACAGAGAGACAGACAGACAGACAGACAGACAGACAGACAGACAGACAGACAGACAGACAGACAGACAGACAGGTTGGGAGGTTGGTAGGCAGGCAAGCAGGTAGGAAGACAGACGGACCTTTTGGATGGATGGATGGAGGGATGGATAGGTAGGTAGGTAGGTAGGTAGGTAGGTAGGTAGATAGATAGATAGATAGATAGATAGATAGATAGATAGATAGATAGGTAGATAGATAGGTAGGTAGGCAGACAGGCAGGAAGACAGATGGACAGAACTTTTGGATGGATTTATGGATAGGTAGGTAGACATTGGTAGGTAGGTAGGCAGACAGACAGGCAGGCAGGCAGACAGATAGGTAGGTAGGCAGACAGACCTTTTGGATGGATAGATGGACGGACAGAGAGACAGAATGTGACAGTGGCGGCACTTTGGGAAAGTAAAGCAAAGCCACCGTCACCACATTTGAGACGCCGGCTCCGGAGCAGTGCAACAGTCAGTGGGGTCAGCCTGCAGTGCCGGCGCCTCGAACGCCCGCCTGCTGCCTTTTAGCGCCACTCTGCCAGGCCCCTTGGGGGCACTAAGCGGTGGCAGGGGGCATTCGAGGCACCGGCATTGCAGGCTCACCCCATTGACTGTTGCACCGGAGAGGTGCAAGGGGCTCAATGGGGTGACCCTGCAGAGCCGGCGTGTCGAATGCAGCAGTGGCACATTGCAAAAGTAGAGCAAAGCTGCCTGCCTTGGGCTTCCTCAACCTTGCCCTGCTCCAGGAAGGAGAGAACATCACCACTCTCTCCAACGTTAGTGCCCCGAGAGGCAGGGGAGGCTGATCCCTGGCAGGAGGGGTACCCTGTGAAGTTGCTGTCAGGCACGGCAACTACAAAGAGGGGCGGGCTTGGCTGAGCAGGATCCTGGATATTGGGCTTGTGGTCAAAGCCCCCCTTCCTCTGCCTCCCCCTAGGTCAGGGATCTGCAACCTTAAATACTCAAAAGAGCCATTTGGACTTGTTTCCCACAGAAAACAAAGCACGGGAGCCCCAAGAGATGGGTGGGTGTGGCAACTCAATGTCATTCCCACTGAGTCACATGACCCCCCAGGTTTTGTGGTTTTCTGTGTTTTCTATGGGGGAAAAGTTGCTCGCTTTCTCTCTCTCTCACACACACACACCTCTATCTTTCTCCCTCTATCTCCTTGTCCCTCCTTTTCTCCTTCTCATCTCTTTCTCTCTCTCTCTCTCTCCCTCTCCTTCTCTCTCTCTCCTCTAACTCTCTCTCTTTCTTTCTCTCTCTATGCCTCTTCCTACCTCCTTCTCCCCCACTCTCCACTCCCCTTCCCAACTCCCACACTCAGGGAATAACTGTAAGGAAATTTGGCCACATTCTTTCTGTCTCTGGAAAGATATAAAAATAAACCTTGCATTCCAAAAGGAGTGACAGGCTGTTACCTCACAGTGCTACGAGGTTGCTACCTTAGATCGCTGCTGAATCCTTGCAAAATTGGGCAAAGACAGAGAGAGGGGAGCAGACAGAGCTGAATTGAGCCAAATCTCTCTCCCTCCCTTTGTAGCTCTCTCTCTCTCTCTCTCTCTCTCTCTCTCTCTCTCTCTCTCTCTCTTTCTCGTCCCTGTCTGTGTCTCTTCTCACTCTCTTGGAAAGCTCTTTGTGCTCTCCTTGGGGCTCTTCACTGTCCCCTTTTCTTTCTTCCTTTTGGAAATCTGAACTGGCTGAAGAACGAGAGGAGGAGGAGGGGGAGAAGGGAAGCCTCCACCGCGCCTTTCGCTCATTCCTCAACTTGCCTGGATTTCCAAAAGAAAGGAAGAAAAAAGGATAGCGAAGAGTTCCAAGTAGAGCACGCAGGACTTTCTGAGAGAATGAGAAGCTTCTTTTCTTTCTTCTTGGCGAGTTTTTGGAAATCCAGGTTGGCTGAGGAATGAGTGCAAGCCATGGCGGAGGCTTCCTTCCTCCCTCTCCCCTCCTTCTCCTCTCGTGCACACCCTCCAGGCCCCACCACAGCTGGCTCCATGGCTGTTCACTGTTCTTGCAGCACCTGTGCAGCACACTCACATTTAGTGCATTTTACTCCATCCTCTCCTCCTCCTCCTGGAGCCCATTACAATGCAGTGCATCGGAGCTGCCGCATTCAAGGCGCCGGTACCAGAGCGGTGCAACACTCAAGGGGGTGACCTGTAGGGCCTCGAACGCCCCCCTGCCACCTCTTAGTGCCCGCCTGCCAGCCCCCTTGCACTTAGCGCCCCCTAAGGCATCCCACCTCCCCCCAGGGAACCACTTTGGGAACCACTGATTTAATCCATTCGGATGGGTTTTTCCAAAGTTTTTTCTCCAACCATTAAATCCTTGATACTTTCCCTTTTCTTGGTTAATTGTTCCTAGGCAACATATCATTTCCTCATTTCCCAATGCCACCCTCATCTTTCAATACATTAGGCTGCATTAAAGCTGTGAACTTGATTGAAAATCTTCAACTCCCAGCAGTTCAATTCATGAGTCAATCATGAAAACCTCACTTCCTGCAGCAGTCTGGAGTGCAAATGGACAATCTCACAATCTCTTTTTTATCTGGAAAGATAGTGGTGGCCAGAATTCACCATATGACTGCTGAACTTCACTGCAATGCTGTCTCCATTCCTTCAGGGACGTCTAGTCCACCATAGATTCTTATCTGGAAGATTTACTTTTCCAAAGTCCAATTTTTACTTCCATATTAATAGATCATTAAAAAATCATGATTAAAAAGTCATCATTAAAAAAAATTGCCAATTCTGATCGTTTTTGGTATAGAAACATCATATCTTTCTCGGGACCTTCATTAACATGCCACCAAGTGCCAGTCTTTAATGTCTTTCTTGTTAATTTATTAATTGATGCTTAAAGACAATTGTTATCCACCAATATATTTACTGTCAATTTTAAACCTGGTTGTGAAGTTTTTCTTTAATAATCAAGCTTCAACTGTCTATTTTTCCACCCCAGTAGCTTACTATGAATCACATTTATTTCATAAAAGATATTTAAAGTTGTAGATTAAGCTTAGCAAGAGCACTTAGGCCTATATACCACTTTATAGTGCTTTACAGCTCTCTCTAAGCAGTTTACAGAGTTCAACATATTGTCCCCAACAATTTGGGTTCTCATTTTACCAACCTTGGAAAGATAGAAGTCTGAATCAACCCTGAGCCAGTGAGAATTGAACTTCTGGCAATTGTCTGAAGTAGCCTGAAATACTGCATTATAACCACTGCGCTACAATGCCACATAAGTTGGTTTGTATTGATATTATTGTTAATTTAACATAGCAATGAAAAAAAGCAATAAATGTTAAATTGTAGCAATGTCTGAGTTTGACATTGTCTAAGACTCCACCTTCATCACTGGCATTGCTTTGGTGGGAAAAACACTCCTACCAAATATCAAATTTATTTTTATCAGCTGTGGATTTCTTTGTGTCATCGGTGTTAGACAGAAATGATGTCACTGGATATGACTAATGGCTCAAAGTAAAGAGATATATTTAACTAGATTACCTAATAGTTTGTTAATGCAGTAATTCATATGTATTTTTAAATCTTTACCTGAACTTGACCCAGTTTCAGCTTTCTTGGAACAATCTTTTGATGCATGATTTAGGCTTATCTAGCCTTGTATTTCCAGAGATGTGAAACTACAACTGCACAAATTACAATCCAGCATAATAAATGGATATTAATACTGTGGTCCTGCTCTGACCTGACCCCATTAATTTACAATATGGTATCATGCAATACCATTGAGAATACAACACACCAGGAGATAGAAAACTGTCAGACAAGAAACTAGGAAACTACCTCATTGGCATATTGTAAGAACACAAGAGGAGAAAGTGCTACATACACCAAATATCAAACCACAGTATATTCACCTCCATCATCAATTCCTTTATTCATGTTCTATAACTTTTTAAGAAAAAAAGAATGCTAATAAGTGTTATTTTTTTGTAGTTGTTGCGAATGCTGATTTTAGAATATTGGTATGGTTGGAACAGAATATAATTGGATGTTTTGCTCAGGAGTTTGTGGCCTCCATGACAACCATCTGTCTCTTCCAGATAATTTCTGTCCTGACACATACAAGCAGCAGGACAGATGCTGGACCTTTGCCTTTTGCCTAGAAATACCTGTATTCTTACTTGGACATGGAAGGAATGATATCTAGCGCTTTGTTCAAGTCAGATCAGTTCCTGACTCAGACAATACTAACTATTGCCAACAGGTATTTAGTGGAGTTTTTGAATGAACTGACAGATTGTTTCACCGACTACCTGGTCAAGCTTTAGCAGTAGGTCTCTGTTTGACTGCCTTTGAAGATCTTCCAGACAATATATGGAGAGTAAGATGACAATGTATAGATTTTTATATATACATTGTTCTATTTTTTTACTTTGAATTTAATTATCTTGCTTATCACGGGCATTTAAATTCTTATAATGTATGCTGGTTCTTATAGCTGTTAATTGATAACAATCCCTATGGTTTAGGACACTATATGAATTTAATAAACAATTTATAACAATAAACTAAACAAATCTTAAACAGTGCATTATTTATTGAAAATCTCCTAATCCTGACATTTTGCAGGTTTCCTGCCTGAAGGCTCACCATATAAACTGCTAAAACAGACATAAAAGCATAAACAAATACATCTATAAATGTATAAATATTTATACATCTGTATTTCTTTGGCTCCTCTTTTGTAAGTCATTGCTAATATCATTATGAAATATTATGGTTTCTAGGGGAATACACAGTACTGTATGTTACACATAATTTTAGTCACTATTTCTCACAAAAAATTGATTAAATTTCATTTAATTAGGATAAGCTTAAAACACTGTAGAAATTTTAAGTGATTTCCAATGGCATCAGTACAATCTGTTTAAATCAAACAAATGGTGAAGTGATCTATTATCTGAATTAATAAACTAGGTTCCAAACTATGGCAAGGCAAATTGCAATTTCCTATCATTCTGGTATGTGCTGAAGCTTGGATGGCCAAAGATATTCTCTCATGTCCTAGATAGGATTTCAGCCTAAGACAGGAAATAGAATGTATGTATATGCTATAAACACTTAGCAAATATGTTTGCATGGAATGAAAGAAGGCAATAGAAAACTAATTCTGCATTGTTGCCAAGAAAACTACATAGAAATGTCAGTGAAGACATTGGAATTCAAACTTGACTTTATGAAGACAATATTTAATCTAGTACTACACACAGCCAGGAATATATAATGAAGCAGATTAAGATACTACAGGGCAAGTGCTGTAATGGATAAAAGATACAATCTCTGCTAAATATTGTAGAATTGTAGGTAACAGCTATATTTGTAGATTGTATCACTGGATACAATCTCTACAAAAAATTGTGAATATAGAGTTGTGTATTGATCAGCGAATCTAATTTAAATCTAATGCACATGGTCACTTAGTAATTGCATCTTAGAGGGCCAAGACAGTGAACACTGAGTGAGGTGATCACATGGGCTTCTTACTAAACAACTGAAATGACTTCTGACTATATTGGCAGGCTCCATTATAGTTGTAAGTCGACAACTAGTGGACTCTTTTGAGGGACCAAAAGTACTTTGGGAATAGAACATAAGGAACATGAAGTAGTATAGTGGCTTATGAAGCTATAACAGCAAAGAAATGGCAAAGGTGGGAAGATCGGGAAAATGATCTTTAGCTTAGATCCTTAACTTTAAACTTAAGACTTATCTGAATGATTTTATTAAGAGAATAATTTACACTGGGACCTTCCACCCCATTTCTTTTCTCTGCAGAGTTTTTTTTTTTTATCATAATGGCTGGAAAATTTCTTTAAGACTAATGCACCATTTTTCAGGGAATGGTAGCTGGAGTATGAATTTGTAGCCATCAGCTTTCTCCGTTACAGCAACAGTCCTCAGATCCAGAACAAATTACATGTTGGATACAACAGGCAGTTGCTGTCAGTTGCAAAGCCAAAATCCTAGTTAGAGTTTTATCATCATACCCTTGAGAAAAGAATGAAAGCATTGCATTCACTTTAATTGTTTCTCATGTCTTTTCTTTACTGCCAGGAAACAAAAAGGAAAGGGTGCAGGGGCAATATTGTGCTGTGCTTTTCATTTTTTTCCTATTTTTCCAAATCTGGTGATTTATTAGAATGCAATTCTCATCATACACCAATAATGTTACCCATTATAATTATGGATTGACATACTAGTAAAACATATAGTATATGGGGGATGACAGATAGAAAAGATTATATTAGCTACGATTGATTCTTTGGGAATCATTGATACTTTTCTGGTATTGTGATTACTAAATGAGAAAGCATATTTTTTAGTTTGCTCTTGCAGCAACAAATGGAAACCATGATGGCCTGAGCACATTTTTGTGTTATGTTGGTTATAACAGAACATATTAGTTAATCCATCTGTTAGCAAGCAGCTTCAAGCAAATGTTTCCTTATTAATATGGTCCTGCCCCTCTATCCGCTACTAAAATTATTAAAGTAAACTCTAATAACTATAGTAATAAATAGAAGGGCAAGGTTGTCTTTCTTTCTTTCTTTCTTTCTTTCTTTCTTTCTTTCTTTCTTTCT
>BLBF01000005.1:69002173-69061786 GCA_015471245.1 Laticauda colubrina | reverse complement strand
TCTTTCTTTCTTTCTTTCTTTCTTTCTTTCTTTCTTTCTTTCTTTCTTTCTTTCTGTCTGTCTGTCTGTCTGTCTGTCTGTCTGTCTGTCTGTCTATCATCTAACTATCAAAGTTATATGGCTCCCCATCTCATAAGAAATGACTCTGGGTGGCATACTATTATTCAAGTCGGTACATTAAGTGTTCACTCAACAATGCTGTTCTTTGTGACACCTTGACCATATCTCCTCCTTTGTAAACATCCCTCTGTCCTCAATATTTTGAGGATGTTTTCTTATCAAGAAAATATTTCATTAAAAGAATGGATAGGTTGATTCAGCATTAATGAATCTTGAATGTTTTTACTTAATTAGCATTTAGTTAATATAATTTTCATAAAAATAGAAAACGATGTCCTATTTGTAGACTAGTCTTTTCATCAGCATGACCAAGATTCCTTAATGCAAATATTAACAATCATGAGGAGCTGTGTTACTCTGAAAAGTGAATAACATGGTATATATCATTCATCTCCTAATTCTATACCATAAACCCTTAGAAATAGATAAAACCGATCATATAACACTTATATTCCAAACTGACAGTTGTGATAAAGGACTGGAGGAGAAAATGTAAAAGAAAAATTAGGTGGTTCCAAATATGTTAAGCCTGATGTTGTGTATAGAACTTGGTAGACTCCAAATACCTTAAACTGATTGGCTGAAAAGGCCGTTCTTGGATTGGTTACTTAAGCGCCATTCTGATTGGCCCGCCTAACGGCAGGAACACTTAAACAACTGTCATTGGTCACAAGCTGTGAGCAAGCTGCTATAAGAAGGGCTGCCGCGGCTTGGGCTAATGTTCCGTTACAAGTCACTTTACTGTTGGAATAAAGAGTTGTTTGTTGGAACCCATTCTCACGCACCTTATTTCCAGACAGAACACCTGAAGTAGCAAAGACTGAGGTGAGATACGATATCTACCTTCAAGCATTATTAAAAGCAGAAGACAAGACAAAATTATTCAGAAATTTAGAAAAGACAGCATGAGAAACTATAGGATAAAATTACCAGAAAACAGACTTTGGTTGAACAGCAACAAAAAAGTCTCCAAACAACAAGAGCTGTTCAGCAATTGAACAGACTCTTCTCTAGATGTTGGACTATCATTTGATGGAGGCCAGATGTCAGAGACTCTATTATAGTGGATTATTGCAGTGGGAAAAGGATTGGATCATAAGATCTCCTAACTTCTATGACTCCTGTTCAAACTTTACATGATTTTACAGTTCGATGGTTTGAATTATTTATTTATTTAGCCTCACTTGATCAAACCTGAAGTTGTCAACCAAGTCTTGATGAAATTAGTCTTTGGCCTAGAAGCAATTTTGATCTTTAATTGATTGAGCTAATTTCCTACTTTAGGACCATATTACTGTATATGTCTTCTCGCAGATGCTTTATATTATAAAGGTCATGCAGGTTTTGATCAACTTAACCTTGGCTGCAATGTATTCATGATCAAGCCAGAAATTTGATTTTAATTTACTTCTGGTATAAGTTTGTTTTATTCATTAAAAGTTCTAGGATAATGTTGATCTGTTGTGGAAAAATAGTATTTCTCTCTTATCCTTTGCAAGTCAAATATGCTGTCTAAGATGGGAAGCCACAGCAAACTAAAAGATTGGGAAGTAATTTCCTCGCACTCACTGCTCCTCTCCAAGACTATTTCATATGCATGGATATATTCTGCCTAGATACAAGCGCATCATAAGATAATCTTGCAATAAGAGAGGAGTGATCACTATCAGGATAAAATCAATTTCAACATCAATAATTAAGTATAATAATTTTGAAGGTCTTATCTTGCAATCCTTTCTACTCTTTGAAGACCGGAGAAGAAAACAACAACTGTCTTTTATCTGCCCATTTACTTAATAACTATAAACTAAAAATCCAGATGTTTGGAATATTTTATATGGGAATTGGACTTTTATGTTCAGTTGCCTGCTTCAAAAATTGATACATGACTATCCACAAATTTTTGAAAAGAAAAGAAACTGACCTTTTACCCTGTCACCTTTATGCAAATGAATTTCCCCTTCTCCTTGCGGTTGATATGGCTTCACAACAATAAATAGTCTTCCAGGTACAGCACTATATAGCTTGCGTTTATGACCCTGATAATCCAAAGCAGATATAATGTCCTTGTTGGCACTGGGATTATAATTGGCACTGAAAGACAGCAGAACAGAATTGTTTTATTTCATCTTTTAACACTCTTACAGAATAGCTTATCTTTTAAACAAACAATTTGCTCCCAATTAACAACATAAAATCATGCAGCATTATTTGCTACCTATCTAGCAGTTTAGACATTAAAAAAAACTTCAGATAGATTTTTAAAGAGAAAAGTCACTTAATGGCAGGATATATATTTTTTGCACTGAAAGCACCATGAATTTCTGTAACATTGGCTTTCTTTTGTGACATTTACTGAACTTAAAGAAACTACATTGATCTGCTTTCTTCTTCTCCTCCTTCAGATGGAAGGGAAATGTGTTCCTTAAAAATTGCTGCCCCCTGCAGCCAACCTTTTACCACATTTCAAGAATTAGACTGGTAATATTGCTGCCTGCATAAAAAATAACGTAGTGCAGCTATCAGTTGTTTTGGGTGTTCACCAGCATGAAAGGATATTTTTGTTACTGTTTCACAGCCCACCTTCTGCCTGGATAAAGCAGAGACAACATCTTCTGCTGCTACAAGCAGTATGTGCCGAGTCTCCACCAAGGTCCTTCTTTCTTCCTTTTAATTCAATACTTGCATTGGGAGAGAAAGTTGCCTGCTGCTAACTCAAGTGTCTTCTCCGCTGACATAATTCTGCTTCATTTTCTTCCCTCAATTTACCTATTCCTGTTAAAAGAACTACATCTCCTTTTACAACAAAGCCACACCCATCATTTTGCAATTTATTGATTAGCTTAGCAGAATAACAGAGTTGGAAGGGACCTTGGAGGTCTTCTCGTCCAACTCACTGCTCAAGCTTGATAGAAGCCATTCGATTTGTGGTCAATATTCCATAAAATGGGTAAAGCATAAATAATTCCTTCTCCCTCCCTCCCCCTCCCCCCAAAAACAACAGGCTAGTAAATGAAACATCCAGTCCTTCTGGTAGCCATTGCAAAACAATTCATAGAAGTCCAGAACCTCCCAATCAGACAAAAGGATGTGATCCAACAGCAGACCAATTGGATCCCTGCAGTCCACTCACTTTGAAGGCTTCCTTCATGCATACTAGAGTGTTAATTTTCATGCTGGGCCATCTCTATCTGACAGGCTGACTCAGAGATGGATGCCCTGCTGTGAGGACATCAGAATATGCTAATGGCTATCCTGGAACCTGAATAATGAGGCTGCATATGTGAGTCCTTATAAGCCAGCAACATTCTGAGCCAAAGTCAGTTCCAAAGTTCATCTATATGCTATAAAATCATAGTTATCTCCCATTTCTACCAATTATAATTCTTTCAAGAAAAATAGAAAAACTGCAGATAGAAACAATTCTAGATAATGAAGTCTCATTTCCCCCATATTTTTGAAATTATAACACAAATTGAGACCCACAAAAATGTCTTGCATTTTTCAGAAACCCTTAAATACACATGTCACCCAAAAAAGACTTATTATCCCTAATAACAGAGTTTAGAATTTGGAAGTCACATGCTACTTACAAGCAGCCTCACTTGGGCAACTTTATTCACATATTTGAAAATGAGCAAAGTCCCTTCTGTCTCCTGAGTCTCCACATAAAGCAATGATATCAGTGAAGGGAACAGATACTAAATCCATAATTTGTGGAAAAGGGCTAAACCCAAACTCTCTCTATCGGACTATCAGATTTTCCAGGGGAGCTAGTCTGGAAAACCAGTTACAAATTCATTCTTGTTCATCCTTTACATTCAAAAAGAATCATTTGCTAGCTCCATAACAGCTTCCCAGAATCTTGCAAGCTATTATTAATATCCATATCCTATGTTCCATTAGAATTCCGACCATCATACTGCATTGGTCAGAGGAAGCATTTATTTGTATTCTTTGGAGGGATGACAAATACTTGTGTGGAAAAAGAAGGCAAGAGGAGGTGGTATAACAGGAGACTGAAATTCAAGAGTGAAATTCTCATTTTAAAAAGGCCAACAGTGTATAGTTACCTAATGTGCCGTTGCTGCTGACGCTTTGCATCCTCTCCTAGCCTATTTAATGATGGAGAGCGGCTCCGAGAGGATGAAGTGTAACTTCCCACAGTTTTCACAGTTCCATTAGGATTATTCTGCATCTGTTGGAATAGGTGAGGTGAAAGGCTACGGTGTGAAGAGGGTAAAGGGGAGGCTGACCAGTCAGGAAGATTGACGTTCAAATTGTTATCGCTATTAGACCGAAGCAAGAGGCGAGGTGTGGCCAAAGTGCTGTGAGGTTTCCGTCGTCTGTTTGAGTAAGTGGGAGCCTCCTTGAATGGCACTGCAATAAAAGAGAGAAAAGCATTCATCTTTTAAAATCACTTATCATACCCTGCAAACATTTCAGTGGTATATAGTTGCCTTATCATTATTTACATATATATTAAAGGTGGATTGCCTATTCAGATGAACTTTGCAACTGCATGTAGACAATTTTGAATTTAGACAATTCAAATTAAAAAACATTTCCGCTGGAAAACTTTTAAAATGAATCAGATTTAATGAGATTAGTACAATCTTGTACTCATTATAGGTACTCTTGGAACTTAATATCACAATTGGGACCAGTATTTTCATTCCTAAGCAAGGTGGTTGCTAAGTGAGTCAGGGCCAATTGTAAATCCTTCTTTGCCATGGTTCTTCAGCAAATCGCCGCAGTTAAGTGAATCACATAATCACTAAGTGAATCTGAGTTTCCCCACTGACTTTGCTTGTTGAAAGCCAGTTGAAAAGTTATTCTGTGGTAAGATGGGCAGTCAATAAAAAAGAAAGGAAGGGGGGGAGGGAGGGAGGGAGGGAGGAAGGAACGAAAGGCTGCAACAGTTGCAAATATATGCCAATTGCCATGTGCCTGAACTTTGATCACATGACAATGGGGAAGCTGAGGCAGTCATTAAGTGTGAAGAGACCAGTCATAAAACTCTTGTAATTTCAAATGATCACAAAACAAATGGTTTTAAGTCAAGAACTACCTGTACAGATAGAATACTGTAATAGTATAGAATTATTGTTCAAGAATAAAGAATTGGAAGTTAAAACTCAGCAATGATGATAAAATATCTGAACCATGAACAATGAGTAGTATGAATAGTTTCATTAAAAAAAGAAGTAAATGTTATAGTACGGCTAAAGTAGACAGCTTGCCATGCTGCAAAATAACTTATTTATGACAGAAAACAGCAACAGATTTTTCTCACCCACAAATGGCCCTTAAGCTATGCTAACTTGCTTTGCAGTTACAGGAAACACAGAATAAGATATGAGATTCCACCCTAGAGATATCGCCTCAAGAGAAGGAGGTTAAAAAGAACCAAAAAAATGCTAGTATCCTCAAGCAGGTCTTTTCATTTACTGATGCTTCTGCAAATCCAGGAGTGCCAACTTAACATAAAGCTCTCAGACTGAAATCACCTCTGCATAGGCCGCCAGCCTTGACCTTATTACCCTGTACCGCAATTTCATACTGCCAAGCAAGTGCACTTATTGCCGTTCTCTTGGACTGAGGTGAATAAGGGGAGGATAGAAAACTTGTTCAGCTGTCCAATGGAGTAAAAACATTGGTTCCAAAAATGCACTACCCTGTAATTCTGTAACATGGGTAATGCAGCCAAGCCACATTGCTGATCACTTGTAAAAATGGGAGAAGGTGATGAAGGGATCTTGATGGGAGATATCAGAAAAGGTAGGACAAAATGAAGCTCCCTTGATACTAGGGCACCAGTTGCTCTGTCTCTACAGGCAAGCTCACCAAAACTGATTAATTATAGCATTTGCTCTGGAGCAGCAGTTGTACTGAAAGTTAATCATGTGGCATCCATGCGGCTTATTATACCTTATGACTATTATTAAGTGTTGTACTTTATGATTCTTGACTCTTGACAAATGTATCTTCTTTTATGTATACTGAGAGCATTTGCACCAAGGCAAATTCCTTGTGTGACCAATCACACTTGGCCAATAAAAGAATTCTAATTCTAATTCTTCTAACTACATGTTGGTTATCTGCTGAACCAACAGAAGCTATGACCCTTTTTAAACACAGCCAAAAATGTATTTCCTCTGGTAGATCTATTATGGCACTTGTGAAAGATTTTTCGGTTAACTTCACTCATTCTCACTGAATCATCTGGGGGGAGGGAATCCTTAAATAAATACTCAGATCATTGTTAAATATTAAAAAATACAACATGAAAAGGAAAAAGAAAATTCTTTTTTTAGAAAAATGAAATCAAATGATTGTAAGCTAGGCTGAAATAGCTTTGAAACTTCAGTTCCATTTATACAAAATCCACATTTAACAATTTTATTGTCATCATCTTTTACAGAGAGAGAGAGAGAGAAAGAGCACAAATATTAAGACATGAACAAAAATTAATGAAAGCATCTCAAAAGTTGTCATAAAAGAATATTACCCCTGAATTAACCCTTGAATCTTGTTTCCAGATCCTGTGAAACACTGCGTTAGCATAATACTTCCCAAGAAGTATGAATACTTGTAAAAATTGTTTGAAAAACATAAAACTTTTAAACTGCCATAATAAGGAAAATCCAAACAAATAAGGATCAACATTTATAAAGGGACTTATGTCAGTCCATTTGTCTTTTCAGACATTTTTCCACTGTATCTCTTCTTTCCCAGTGTGAAAGTACTTCAACTATATGCTATACCCCCAGTTCATAGCCTGCTGCCAGGCCACGGCGTGTTGGGAACCAGGTTGCAAAATTGGTGGGTTAGCGTGCAAGCACACAAAGCTGCATTTGTGCAACCGTCATGTGCAAAACCATCTCCTCTTTCCCCCTCCCCACTCCTGGTCCACAGAGCCAGAAAGGTAGGATATCACTGTGCTACACAAAAATCTCTGAAACCTGTCTGTACTTTAATTTGAATGAGTTCCCCAGCTGAATGCTAGTTGAGGTTATGAATCAAATTGTTGGTTTACTTATATATTAGAATTATGACTGCTTCCCCACAAGAGTAAGAAATAGTTTATACAACACCATGCGAAGTTTGCCCCTAAACAACTTACAGTAAGAATGAAAGATAGTAATTAGGCCCAAATCCGGTGCAATTAAAGGCGCTGGTTGTCATCTTTAAAGCCTTTCATGACTTGGGACTAGGTTATCTGAGGGACCGTCTCTTACTGGTCACATCTACCTGACCCACTAGATCAGGGAGGCAAGGAATGTTCTAGGTCCTATCCTCTAGGGAGATACATCTAGTGAGATCCAGAAGAAGGGCCTTCTCTGTGGTGGCTCCCTCTCTGTGGAACATCATTCCCACCAGAGATTAGACTGGCCCCAAATCTAACATTCTTCTGGAAGGAGCTGAAGACCTGGTTCTGCTAGCGGGCCTGGGGAACCCAGAGTGGGATGGAGCTCATTAAATTGCTTGTGTAACTTTTTGTTGCTGGGATGGGGCGTATGGGGGGCTATTAATTTATTATTTGATTATTTTCATCATTTTGTTTTTTATATATGATGTTTTTATATTCATGTAAATAGCCTTGAGTTGCTATGTACGAGTAGGCACCAATATAAATTTTCTAAAAATAAATAAATAAATCACTTGGTGAATTTCTATGGGGTCGAGAATCTCTCCAATAACTAAACAATTTAAACATTCTGGCTCTCCTTGCTGTGGATACAAGATTGGGAGGCCAACATGGGAAAATATACTGAAATGGGGAAATTGACCATGTATATTCACAGCAGAAGTACTCCTAGACTAACATCTGTCGTTTAAGCCCATGTCACACTGCCCAACAGATGCAAAAAGGACACAGCGGACAAGCAAAATGTTCCATCAGTTGTTATCCGCTCTCAAAAGGGGCAAAAATTTGCATAACCGGAGCGGATAACACGGACGCGGGGAGGACGCAGGGCGGATGCAAAGTGGATGCGGAATGGAAGCCCAGCAGATGGAAGCGGATGGGAGCGGATGGCGCAACCGCTAGGCTTCTGGGGGGCCTCAGCAAAGCGGACATGGAACGGATACAGCGGATGCAGAGCGGATGAAGCGGATGCACAGCGGAAGCCTAGCAGATGCACAGCGGAAGCCTAATGGATGCCTGGCGTTAATTGCGCATGCGGGGAGGATGCCTTGCGTCAGCCCCCCAGATATAACGGAAGCAGCTCGGAAGTAGGTCGCCATTCAGAGGAAAGACCTGCTGCCAGACACATCGACTGCCTTGCCTGCCTTGCCTGCATGTCTGCCTGCCAGGCTTGCTGCCAGCCTCGCTACCAGCCTTGCTGCCAGCCTCCCTGCCAGCCTGCCTGCAAGCCTTGCTGCCAGCCGGTCTGCCTGCCAGCCTTGCTGCCTGCCTTCCTGCCAGCCTTGGTTCATGTCTGCCTGCCAGCCTTGGTGCCTGCCTCCCTGCCAGCCTTGGTGCCTGCATTGGTGCCAGCCTTCCTGCCAGCCTTGGTGCCTGCCTCCCTGCCAGCCTTCCTGCCAGCCTTGGTGCCAGCCTCCCTGCCAGCCTTGGCTCCTGGCAGCCTCCCTGCCAGCCAGCAACCCCACAACCATGCGGAAGCACAGCAAGCCTCAGCCATCTGCTGCCAGCCCTGGCAAGAGGGACAGGGCTACCATCCCGCCCCCTGGCCCTCACTCTGGTTCTGCTGGGGCTTCTGCAGCACGGGCTCGCTCTTCTGGGGCTGGCGCTTCTGCTGCTTCTGCTTCTGGAGGAGCTGATGAGAAGCACTCCAGCACCAGCCACCTCCACAGCACCTGCACCCTTCACCCCTGAGACTGAGCAACCAAGAGGAGTGCCAGAGACTCATTTTTGTCTTATAGCTTGTTGTTAAGAAAGTCTAGTTTTGATTCACACACTTGCTTCATTTCTTTTTTTTAATAAAGTCTTGCTGGAAACTTTTAGAAATGGTTTAAGGCTTTGCATGCTTGTGGGATGGGTTAAGATAGCTGTGGGATGGACAGGGATACCTGTGGGATGGGCAGGGATACCTGTGGGATGGGTAATAGCTGTGGGATAGATAAACCTCCAGTGCAAGCATAGTGGGACTGTATGGTCCACCCTCCCAGGTGCCACACCTACGGCCCTTTATTATCAATAATAATGTAATAATTATCCACACATGTCAACATAAACACAACTCTTTATTAAACACCCTGTTCATTGTAGGCCAACCAAACATACATGGCCCAATCTCATCCGTGTGATGAGACAGGCTGAAGGAAGCATCCATTAAGCATCTACCATCCTGTCTTGCCACTCCACTGCTCCAGCTGGGGAGTTGCACCATTGTCTCAGGAGGTTGCGCTGCTTCTTCGCTTCATGTGAGGCTCTGTTGGGGCCTTGCACATCCTCAGTGTCTATCAGGTTTCGCCCTTGCCACCATTCCCCAGGCTCCATGTCCCCATTGCCTTGCTGGAGGTCCACGAGCCTGTTCTGCAAGACTGGGTAGCGGGTGCGCATGAGATTGTGCAGGATGCAGCAAGCTTCCATGATCCTCCTCACGGTCTCTGGGCAATGCTGCATGGTGGTGAGAAGTACCTGGAACCTGTTGGCCAGGATGCCAAAAGCGTTCTCCACCAACCGCCTTGCCCTGGACAGCCTCTAGTTGAAGATCCTCTCTTCATGGGTGAGGAGTCTGGAAGTGTCGGGCTTCATGAGGTAGGTTGTGAGGGAGAAGGCGTCATCCCCCACGATGAAGTAGGGCACATCTTGTGTGTCGTTGGGCAGGGGTTCTGATCTGGGAAGCCCACGATGAGGTTGCCTTCCAGCTCCTCCTTGAGGTGACTGGCGTTGTATACCTGGGCATCTGAAGATGAGCCGTTGCCTGAAGCATTGATGTACATGAACTTATAGTCAGCATCGACCATGGCGAAGAGGATGATGCTGAAGAAGCCCTTGGAGTTGAAATAAGTGGACCCCGAGTTGGCTGGAGATTTGCAGGCCACGTGCTTGCCATCTATGGCTCCAACGGTGTGTGGGAAGTTCCACTTCTGATACCACTGCTCTGCAACTTTCTTCCATCCTTCTTCTGTGGAGGGGTACTGGAGGAGCTCCTCCTTGTATTCTTCGATGATGACCTGCACCACTTCTTTGACCACAATGCTGATGGTGTTGGATGGCACCCTCCAGCCATACTGCATGCTCCTGTAGGAGGTCCCTGAGGCCAGGTGGCGCAGAGTGAGTGCCACCTTGAGCCTAGGTTCCAGGCTGGGCCGGAAGCTGGTGTTTGCCTTGGTCAACCTGGGTGTCAGCCGCTGCACAACTTCGTCAAACATGGCTGGAGGCATCCTCATGAAGTTCTGGAACACCCGAGTGTCTTCGTTCCTCAGCTCCACCATCAGCTTGTTGTACAGTCCGTCCTCTGCTCTTCTGGTGAACCATGTTCGGATCCAGACTCTTTTTGGGTGGCTCCTTTTCTTCTCACAGTAGAGTTCACAGAGCCTGCAGATGGCTTCGCACTGTTGCAGAATGATGGTGGCTGCCGAAAGGACTTTGTTACAATCCACGGTGGACATGACTGGATGCTGTGGAAGAGGAAGAGCCAGATGAAGGCTGCAGAGGTCTGCACAGCTGGGCTGCTGTTCTGAAATTGAGATGCAGGTGAGTTGCTCCCCCTTTTTATAGGCAGTATAGGTTTTCCGCTAGGCATCCTCTAGGCATCCTCTAGGCATCCTCCAGACATCCTTAATATCCGAGATAGGTCCCCTCTGCAAACGTTTTTTCTGTTTTAAACGCTTTGTTTCCATTCTGCATCCGCTAGGCATCCGTTCTGCATCCGTTCCGCGTCTGTTCCGCTTCCTCCCTGCATCCGGGCGGATGCGAGTTGCGCGGATGCAAAGCGGATGCCAAGCGGATATAGCGGATGTGTAACGGATGCGTAACGGATGCAGAACGGACGAACTGGATACATTTTCCGCGCAAAAGTTTTAGGCAGCCCAAAACTTTAGGAGCAGATGAAACGTCAATAAACCGATGCTGGACAGATAGAGAGGAAGCAAAACGGAGGCAGTGAGTACATCGCGTTTTCGAACGGATGGCAAGGTTTTTTGTCCGTTTTACATCCTCTTTGCATCCGTTGGTTCAGTGTGACATGGGCTTTAAAGACAGTCCAAAATTACAACAGCATTAAAAATGTGACTTATGTGATCAAAATTTGGATGCTTGGAGACCAGCATGTATTTACAATAGTTGCAGTGCCCTGGAGATCACACTTTTGCAATTTGCAATCTTCACAGCTGGCTTTCAACAACCAAAGTCAATGGGGAGAGCCAGATTCATTTAATGAACACCTGATTCACCTAATAATTGCAGTGATTCACTTAACAACTGTGGCAAAAAAAGATAATAAAATTGGGTGTGACTCACTTAACCATCACCTTGCTTACCAAACAAAGTCAAGCAGGCACAGCTCCCTTACATACAATATATTACACAACAAGGCAAATAAAGATATTTAGAATCTGGGTTTTGAAGATAAAAGAGAAATAGAATTTTTAAAAACTGAAAATATAAAGTATCATATCTAAGAAGTAGTGTTTGGGGGGGGAAATACAAAGAAGAGGAAAATGCACTATTGAATGCTTCTGTTTACAGTATGTTCTGCATTGGACTATATCATTATGAAGCTTTTTTTTTATTCCTTACTTTTGTACAATGCTTGTGTGATAATAGAACTACGCAAATCTCTTTTTAAAAAATCCCCCTTTGCATTCTTTCTTTCTTTCCTTCAGAAGTTAAGATGTGTGACCATACAACTTAAATGCATTAACTCTGGATGGGGAAATAATATATATAAAACAATATAAAAACCCTGTAACCATTTCAAATAATTCAACATGAAAAGAAAAGCAGCCTAGCTCTGTTTCACGAAAACAGACAAAACATATACCAGGCTTCAAACAAGAGAAAAGCCCAGTTTTAACAACTTTCCCTAAGGCTAAAACAACTCCCAATCTCAGGCAGGAGATGGCCCAGGTGTTATGACACAGAAGGCATGCCTTTTCAGTCCTGCAATATGACACTATTTAAAAAAAACACCTAGAATATGCCTGTTGGATCTGGTAGAACAGAGAAAAGCCACCCTTCTGCCTATAGCTTAAGAGAATAATGTGAATTTGTTATCAGTATGTTTCTGGCAAGCCTCAGAGACTTAAAAATATTGTGTCTATCATGATGCTGTTATGTAATTATGTCTTTACATCTGACATAAATATTAAGTCTTGTCTTTTTGTGACATCATAACATTTGATGTCATTTGCCTCCCTTGCAGCAAACTTTATGTACCTGTCAGCCTTTTTTAGTAATTAGGTCATGTTGGATTTGCAGATGCCCTAATGTCTATTTCTTAACTTTTACAAAACTAACCACTTTTCTATTTCCATTGGTTCATGGGTTAATATAGATCAGATATGTTCATAAAGATTGATAATTACAGGTATCAATATGCATTCTTTAAGAAACATTATCATTTTATTCATTAACTGAATTTCTTGAATTCTTTCAAATAGCCAGGAACAATGTTTTGCTCATGTAGCAACAAGAAATGATAGCCCTTGGCTGCAACTAACTGACTTTGGTCAATCTTTAAAAGAGCTACATAGGATGAGATCTGGTTAGCAGCTAAATGGAAGATGACCATTTACATGACCAGCTCATACGAGGAGAGATCAGATTGAAGAGCTTAAAAAACATCCTGGAAAAAGACAGTGACAAACCATTACTGTACTGATGCCAAGAACACTAGGAATGTCCATATAGTCACTCAAAACTGAGTATGTTTTGTGAAAGATTTTACCTTTTTAATAACTAAAATGACCTACATCACTTCAGAACAAAATAATTATATCTTTATTTTTTTCATTTAACACCTTCTAGACAGTGATTTCAGTTCATGACAGGGAAATGGCCTTTCCTATGCATTTTGGTTTGCATTCTTCCAGAACATGTACTGGCTCAAAGACCATCCATATTTATTCCTCCTTAAATGAAGTTTCCTCACATATTCTGGACTGAATTCAAGAACATTTAAAACAAAACACAAATATTGACTCAGGAAACATCCACATAAAGAGTTTTTTGTCTCTTGACAGTAGCTGCAGATCTCATTTTATAACAACAGCAGTCTTCAGAACTAAGCTAATTCATTTCTAGCTCAGCAACATTATAGTTGAAAGTCTTGAAACTCCATATAAGGAACTTTGCTCTCAGTCTTCTTCCCAGTTCTAGCACTCCAGGTCATATAAGGGGTATGCTAGCCTGAAAGCTTTGATGCTGTTCCCTTTTCAGTAATTGAAAAGAAATGAGAAGAGGTAAAATGGGTGACAAAATAGGTTTGCCAAATCCCCCCTTTCTTCTATATGAACCCAGCTTGTAAGGACTAGATTACTGGAGTGTTTCTTCTTCCCTATGATTGGTAAAGAAATTGCAGGACCTAAAAGCACTGGTTCCTTGTTTTACCATTTCTGAATCAAAGTCATCCTACTTCAGAGGGTCTAATAAAGGAAAATAGTGTAAACAGTGTGGAAGTGCTAAATTCAACAAATTGGAACCAGATTGCACTCATTTGGATGTTGATTGGTGCTAAAAGGACAAGGGAAGGAAGAGCAATTTTCTCTATTCCCTGCTTCAGCCTGCGGTCTCCATTGTCATCTTCTCTTCTGGAGTGATCTTCCAGAACATTGTGAGAAGGGATCTGGAAAGCTGCAGAGGGGAACAGGAAATCAGAAGAAGAGTAGTCCTGCCTCCCTTCTCCTCTGTTGCTCTCTCTCTCCTTCCCTCTCTTCCCCTCCCTCCCTCCCTCCTTCCCTCTTCCAAACAAGGATTCAAAGCATGTACAGATCTCAGCTTAATTATACAGCAAACAACAAAAAGAATAAAACAGATTTAATCCATGGAATCGGATTTAATTTTCTCCAAAATTGTACTATAAAGCCACAGTAAGACTCCTACATTTAATGAGAAATAATATACCAAGTAATTTTCTTTAAGAAGACATCCCCTCTTTTCTCCCTACATGGCATTATGATTAGATTTTACTTTGTGAATTATTTTCATGAAGTTGACAAAACCTTCTTTTAATTATTAAGTTTAAAATAGGTACAGTTTTTAAATGACCGATGAACATATCATAAGCATTACAAGAAAAATTAAGGACACAAACAAGCATCTCCTACTCACTATGTTTTCTTCCCTTTTCCCAGTATAGTTTGGACAATACAACTGGACAGATATTTTCAATCTGCTTCCTTACATGTACTATTTCTGTAATAATATTGCATATGAAAACTTACAGAATAAAAGTATACATTCTACAAGTTATATAGGATTGGCTTCCACTTTTACATTCATTTCTTTTTCATAATCCGTTATACTTGTAATGTTTTAGATGATGATATATAAAAAGCATCACTCTAAATAATTATCAAGATTATAATGGATTCAAAATGTTTCATAATCTCCAAAATGTCCTTCCACAAACATTTAATATATATTAAGGAAATCTTTACACTTACTAAAAGCATGCATGAGGAAACAACAGAATTTTTTAACACATGGAATAATTCAAAAACATACCAAGGCAAGCAACTTACAGACAAGCTCTTATAATGAGCTGTCTAAAAGGAGGAAGCCTAACATAAAAGAATTCTAGAAAAAAATACAGAGGGAACTTACTGTAATTATAGAAACTAGCAGACCACAAAAAGCATGCAGGGGGGGAAATAGCAGTTCTTCAGCATCAAGTGCTTTGTGTTCAATGCTTACCTTCTTTCTTTGTTAAGGCATTTAACAAAGACTTCATTTTTCCTTTTACTTAAGCAGCAATCCCCTCATTATATAACCTTTGCTGAAGTGAAACAGGAATAAAAGCTACCCAGTTTCTATACTATTTAACTGCCTGAATTCTGGCATAAGCATTAGATTTCCGGGCACTGGATAACTACAAGCATAGCTGGGCATCCAGTTCCCAACATTCTGGTGAAAAAGCCCACCCCACATTCTGTCTGTCAGCTGGGAGCCAACTGTGCGTAGACTGGAGCTGTTCAAAAAACCTTCCTGCATTTCATAGTATTAGTCATGTGAACACCATCGGCACAGTCTTTCAAATGTTCTCCCGCTTTTGTAAATAAGACATTTATGAGTAAGAAAATAGGGATGACTTAAAAAGAGAGACAGACAGCACAAACCGAATATAGACAAAATTAACATTTGGAAATAGAAGACGACCAGTCATTCATTTTTTTCTCAGGGCGGCATTTCACAAACTAAGCAGAAAAAGCTCAAAAGAGAGAGAGATACAGGATTGATGAAATGCAATTATCCTTAAACCCTAAATCCTTCATGGCAAGTTACAAACAACGTGCTCTACTGTACAGGTAGCCCTCAACTTACAACAGTTCTTTTAGTGACTGTTCAAAGTTATAACAGCACTGAAAAAAAGTGACTTATTGTTTTGACCCATGCTGGGAATGCTGGGAATTATTTTTATTCACAGCCAAAATTAAACTTCAGTCCCCCAAGATAAGCACACACCTATCAGTGCTGTGGAATGCTGTCAAAAACAGAAGTATCCAAATTAATTATAACAGTACCAGAAAAAAAATGACCAGAATACGCAGAGCTTCAAGACTCAGAATATATTGAACTGCTTTGCTTCCTGCAAGGCTTTCATCATTGAGGTCTGACTTTTATCCCTTATAGGAGGGGCAACCTCCCAGCCTTACTCCCGAGTCACCCCTTCTGTTTCAGCTGCTCTCGCCTTCTAGCAGCTCTGCGCACGCACGCGCTGGGAAGAGGCTCCCCTGGTTTCTCTGCTTCGCTGCTGCCAGACTCCGAAGGCTCCAAAGGCAGCACCCCACTCCCAGATGGTTGTGGCCCCAATCTCTGCATCGGATGGAGGAACCTCGTCCAAGTCCTCTCCAGACTCCCTGACTTTCTTCCTCGCTGTCCAATCCTCTGCTGTCTGCGCTGGCTGCTGGCGAACCACAACACTTATAACCATTTTTCACTTATGACCATTGCAGCATCCCCATAATCATATGATCAAAATACAGGTGCTTAGCAACTGGCTCATATTTATGATGTTTGCGGCCTTTTGACAAGCAAAGTCAATGGGGAAGCCAGATTAACTTAGCATCTTCGTAAACTAATTGAACAACTGTGGTGATTCATTTAACAATGGTGCCATGAAGGGTCATAAAATTTAACAGCCTCACTTAGCAACATAAATTTTGGGCTTAATTGTGGTCATAAGTTGAGGATCTGTTTTCCTACACTTTACTAGTATGCAATTAACTTTTTTCAAGTTTCATATTCTCCTTGTTGATTCTTTTTTTAGAAATGCAGGGTCTTTTTTATTATTCAGTTTCATCAATTATGTGCCATCAAGGTATCACCTCATAGATACTACCTACAGTAAACGGAGCTCTTCTGGGATAATCATAATGGTGCTACATCCATCGCGACTTTAATGAAGTCCAGCTGTTCTGCTGTGAATCATCCACTTTGCTTTCTTTATCAGTATATAAACTTATAAAGCATAGAAGGCAGATCTTTTCTTTCTTTTTTTTTGAAGAAAATTTTATTGATTTTTAGAAACAAACATAGACAAACACAACACAGAAGATGAAAAACATAAAACCTCTTTTCTGAAAGCAGCCTGATCCCGGGCTACATCTCTTTGTACAGACACCAATTCAAATTCATGCTCATTTTTATATACCATTCCATATCTTATTGCCATTCTATATTTTCTATATGGCTTCTCCCCTTTTTTAACTTTCTTAATTTTATTTTTATTTGTTTCATCTCAAATCAGATCATTATATTTATATTCTTCGTCTGTCCTATTTCAACTGTCTATTATCTTTTCTCATAAAACAAAATTTCTCCTGTGGTCACTGATTGGAGTATGACGCCTTTATATCTTTCCCCTAAAATTATAACACTTAATATGGAACATAACTTTCATTTAGATTCTGCGTAGTACATTAAAGCTGCACACTACATTTTAAAAAGAAAAAATATATAAATATATAATTAAAACAACGATTTATACCAATTATATATAATATCTAATACCAATTGAATAGGTATATCTATTACACCTATTGAATTGGTATATATCTATACCAATTCAATCATTAATGTTAATATTCATTTAAATTTTAAACATTTAACACATTACTTTTCAAGTAGGTATCATGCTTCTATGGGAATGCTTATAAACTTTCCATAATTACTTCTCCCCCCACTTCACTTGCATTTTAAAACATTATGTCACTAAAATGTTCCCATTCCTTTCTAAATTAATTCTCTCATTTAATTCATTCCATTTATTCTATTCAGAAATGTTTCACTAAATCATACGTTGTTTCCAATTTTCTAACATTATTTCTAAATACAAATATCACAATACAATCATATGTACCTTTGCAGAATCCCTTTTTCAATTAAATTTTTACCCATTATCTCTAAATAAATCCTGTTTCTTTACATCTAGCTTCACACCCTTGTAGCTTCTCTTCCCTACCCTCCTCCTTTGCTTCTTCTCTCTGCCCTTTTTATCCCCTTGTCTCTTCACCTCGATTTCCATTTTCTGTATTCCCTTTTTCTGTTGCTTTCTCACATTATATCCACTTTTCACCTTAGTTTTCCCTTTTTTGGTTGTTTTTTTAGGTCTCAAATTCTCCATTCTCTTTCCCCTCTTTTCCCTTTCTTCCTCAAGTAGAGTTACTTGTTCATTTAAAATGGCTTCTTCTTTGTCCCAATCGTCTTGTTGCATAGTCTTTTCTTGTAATTTCTCATAGATAGAGATCGCCATTTCTAAGAATTGAAAAATGGAACCAAGAGAGCCCTTTCCTTCTTGTTCCTCTTCTTTAAGTTTTTTAAATTCTATTTTCAGTTCATCCACAAGTGATGCCATTGTAGAGTTTTTTTTCTTTTAAAACAACCACCCAAATGTTTTTAATCCTTCAAATATAGTTCCAAAAGTCCCAAAGTCAGCAAGCAATCCAAATACACACAAGCTGTTTCTTTTGACACCTTCTTCCTTTTTTCACTTTCTCTTCCTGGGCTTAGTATTTAGTTACAAAATTCCAGTTAAAATGTATCTTTTAGAAGTCCTGTTAAAATTTAACTTTAGATTCTTTAGATTCCAGGCTATCTCCTCCTTCCAAATCCTGTTCTTATTCTCTTCCTCTCCCTTCCCACTTACAGCAAAAAAAAAAAAAAAAAATTCCTTCTCTTTTTTTTTTCTTTTATATTCAGAAATCTTTATTATTCCCTTGGCATTAAGTTTTCCAGCTTAAATACCTGTTGATGCCAAAGCAGATTTTTCCTATTTCTCATTCATCTCTGTTCACTGTCAACGTAAGGAAGGAGAGTGAAAAAATTTATTTTCCCTTTTTACTTTCATTTGTTGCTTCTGAATCTTCTTTGGGAGCAATGTATCCTTTTTTAAAATTTGAGTTCCAGGACGCCTTAATTGTTGTTTCTTATCCCGGTCAGCCAAAACTTTCACTTCAGCACTTTCTTCCTCCTGCACATTCTTTTCCGGATGAGGGCTTCTTTGAGGCGGCCATTTCTGACCGCCTCTCTACTGCCTTCGGGAAAGGGAGTTTAGGCAGCTGGGGAGGAAAGATGCAGCTTTCCTCGACCCTGCTGGAATCTCCCCCGTCTTCACCGAGCTCTACGGGGTGGCTTAGCCTCAAAGCCAGCTGGCTCGGGGCGCTCCGGTGGCGCACCCAGGCAGAAACCGCGCACGATCGCGGATTCCTGCCTGCCGCCGAAGCCCTGCAAACTGGAGGTCCAGGGCAGATCTTTTCATAAGATGTCCAAAATATGATAATATGATCCTGGTCATTTCTATTTTGAGCGGGAACTCTGAGCTAATTTGTTGTATGAGCCATTTGTTATCTGTCTTGACTATCATTGGTACTCCCAGAAGTTTCTTCCAACCTCAAAGTTCAAAAGCATCAGTTTCTTCAAAGTCTTATGTGTGCTTTCATAAGGATGCATGGTTCTGATCTTTATATATATAGATATGTTATGGCATCTGAATATTTTTTCCATGGTTTTCATTGCTACTCAACTAAGAGCTAGTCAGTGGCATATTTCTTGACTGCCAGTGTCCATACTACTGATAGTGCATCCTAAAATCAAAAAAATAATTTGGAAGGAGCATTTTCTTTTTTATGTACTGCACACTGGAAGTTACACAATGTACTATATTCCTTATTAAGAAAACTGAGCTACAGTTAGTACAAATTTACAAATTTACTTGTACTTTCAACCACAATATTAATTTTGTGGTGTAATAAAAAACAATTAGTCTAAACATGAATAGATTTATTTGTAATTTATTACCAATTACTAATAATCATCATATTTCAACATTATCTGCCTGTTGTTGGCAGAGTATGTACAATCAAATTCTGGATCCTTTAATTGCTAGAATGTTTATTCAGGAATGAAAAAAAGGAAAAATATAATTTATAGGAAATCAAATATTTACCCTCTGTACTTCAGATACAATTGCTGCAAAAAAGTTGTATGCAATAAGCGTGTAATGGAACGCATTTGGAATTCACTTAATATTGCAGTACTTATATTTCCCTTAATTTTAATAAAATACTTTCTTCTAAATTTTAATAAGCCATTTTATTATTTTTAGATTTTGAATTTATTTTAAACGTTTGATGTATAATTTTGCAAAATGACTCAGAATAAAAGTTCCCTTAGATGAAAAATGCACATGAAAATTAAAAACACACACACAGACATTGCACTTCATTTCATCTCATATTCTCTTCCAAATTCCTTTATAATAAATTTAAATTGGATGCTTTTACTCTGCATTTCTCTACCTATTGTGCTTGGTAAAAACACAGACAAGGAGATGAAGAATAGAAAATAATCCGGGGTCATACTGGCTGACTTTTAAAGTAAGCTAGTGATTAATTTTTGCAATGCTGGTATATTTGCAATGCAGGTAAATGAAAGAAAGATCTTTTGCTCAAAACAGTTTTTATAACTATTTTTAAATAAATTGTACCAATAACTTTAGTTATACAAAAATAAATTATAAATCAAATCCTTCCATCTTAGTAAAAAGGGACTAATCTCTTCTAGATAGCATACATTTCTATGATTTACTTCAATAATGTATCTGTCATATTTACGTTCATCAATATTTAATTCTTAGTTTATAATTTGTGGCAGATTTGTGTTGTGCTACCATTATATAGCATAGTACAGACTAGGTTGTCAGGCTTTAACCCTTGTGTTCATACACAGGCATATTCCTATTTTCATCTGCCAAATAATAATTAAGCCTTTGAGATAAGAATCAAAACATTTTTCGAAAATCACCCACATGAGACTTTGATAGTGACACTCACATGTTAGCACACTGTATAAATGAAGAAATTATTCTTGTCAGTTTCAGTTTTGGCACAGTTGAAAGATGAACATATATTTTAAAAAATGTAATATGAAGAATGAATTCAGAATTTTTCTTTTGTATAGTTGAATATTTTCCCTTCCCAATTACTATTTCCTCCAAAGTCCTTCTTAAATCACATTAATAATATATATGTGAACATGTTTGACTGAACTAATTTGAACCCAGTTACCTTTTTTCCCTTTCCACAGAAGTAATTCAGCAGAATTTCAATGGGATTTATGAACAGAGCTGCTTGTGGAACATTTGCTATTACATATTTTCTGTACATAGCCAGAAAAAATGCTGGTAAAAATCCAGTACACTTTTGGTACAGAAGAAACAGTATCAACATTTCGCTTTTAGGAGAATCCCAAAAACATTTTGCTGCCTGAATTACAGGAAAGTTTGCATTCCCATGTACAGGTAGTTTGTTCAGTGACCATTCAGAATTACAGCAGCACTGAAAAAAGTGACTTACGATGATTTTTCACACTTAAGACCATTGTAGCACATCCATGGCCACATGATTTACATTTGGATGCTTGACAACTGGTTCATATTTATGACCGTTGCAGTATGCTAAGGTCATGGGATCATCTTTTGTGACCTTCTGACAAGCAAAGTCAATGAGAAAACCAGATTCACTTAACAACCATGTTACTAACAACTGCAGTGATTCACTTCACAAATGTGGCAAGAAAAATCATAAAATGGGGCAAAACTTAACAAATTTCTCACTTAGCAACATAAATTCTAGACTTATGGCCTCGTGGTCATAAGAAGACTACCTGTACAAAACTTATCAAGACCAAGAGTAGAATCTTCAGCTCTCCTTTTGATTTTTCTCTCCACTCAAGTAAAGCAATTGGGAGGCATAATCCTGATTGACACCCACACATACCAGTGAGGCATCATAAAACTCTCGGGATTTTGGTGGGCTGCATTTTACATTTATCTACCCTTCTAAGAGCCATCTTAGTTAGGACTGATGGGACCTAAATTTCAATAATATTGGGGGGGGCAGTGTTATATTGATGCTAATCTTTCTCTAAAAAGTATATGCCCAAGGTATTAAGAGCATCATCCAAGGCTCTTCTTCCAATATGCTTCCATTAATAAGTCTCAAAACAGCTTTCTTACCTTGGCTTTAGAATATTCTGAAGGCGGCTTACTAGCACTACTCTTCATAACTTTTAAATGCCAGGAAAACACTGTATTCTACGATCAATTTGCACATTATTGCCATTTCAAATTAATTTCTATTGAGCTCAATAATATTTACTTCAAGATAGGTTATGCATTATTACAACTGTTATAACATTAATATTTACTTTATTTTAAAGCACTGTTTTATTTTAAGGCATTTTTAAAATGACATAATTGAAAGTCGAGAGAGATATGTATGTGTTTCAATAAATAAGTCAATCAGCAATACAAATGTTTGCTTTGTACATTTAACAGTGATGTGAAGAACTAAGAAGAATTAAGATACATCTCATTGTAAAATGGTGACTTTTAAAATGAAATAAAACTGTCCTCCCAATAAAGTGTTAGTATTTGGAAGAGAACAAATTCCATCAGGGATGTACTTGGCACTGAATGTTTAATATACTTTGAGGATAAAATCATCTGTCTCCATGGTGATCTGAACACCTATTGAGGTGTCCAATATTCTGCCTTTCTCAACATTGTGAGTTGCTGTTTGAAAGGTATTGCTTATGCTGTTGAAAAGGTATTGACAAGATTTACACCAAAAGTAATCACAGGCTTGACTTCATCCTTGTCACCTTGATCAACTATCAGGGGAGGGGAGGAGGGGATGCTGGTGACTACAGGATTGTATAGTGGAGTGGTCCCTATTACCTTTGGGGAGGGGAAAGCTATCATGGAGTAAGTTCTGATAAGCAACCTTTCCTGAATCCAGAGATTTTTACAACTATTGCCCAGTAACAAGTATCTTCTTTTTGAGCGAGCTGCCTGAAAAAAACTATACCGATTATTTGGCCTGACTCCAGTCTTGGGTTTAGGCATGACCAAGCCAGCAATTATCTTCGGTTATCCTGATGAGTGACATGTTATAGGAGGGAGACAGGGAGAGTCTGCGGTTCTGTTTCTCATCCCAAAGGTGCTTTTTCAAGAGACAACTGGACTTCTTCTTGTTGTTGTTTTTTTGAACACGTTTTGCTTCTCATCCAAGAAGCTTCTTCAAAAGCTGAGAAAGTCAGAAAGAGGCAACTCTTAATATTAAGCATATTTGGGACAACTGTGACCTGGATGACTGAGAATCTCCATAGACAGTTTTGTTTCTCCTTGATCTCTCAGTGGCTCTGAGATATAAGCCACCACTGAGTCCTTCTGAATTAATTTCATGCAGCTGGAGTGGAAATCACTGTTTTGTAGTGCTTCTCCTCCTACCTGAAGAGCTTATTACTACCAGGAAACTATTACAACCCCTTTCAAAACTATATTGTTGGAAAGTGTGAGACACCATTATATCTATAACACAATGTAATTGTTTCAGGCAGGGGTGGGATCCTACCAGCATAACAAACAGTTCATTGAGTGCATGCTTTGCACACAACTTACAAATTACTAGCTCTGGCAAGCATTCATCTGCTCCAGCTGACGAGCGCCACTCAGCTCTGCTGTGCGAAGTAGCTGAGGAGGAAAAAGCAGGGAATAAAGGACAGCCTAGAGCCTGGGCAGGTGGGTGGGCCAAACAGAAGACCAGAAGATCATTGCAGCAAACTAGTTCAGTGTCAGCTGCTCTTCAGAGCTACCGGTTCTATAAAACCCGGACAAATTGGTAGAATCCCACCCCTGGTTGCGGTTCTTTTCACCCCCAAGTCAGTGGGATCCAAAATACAAGAGAGTCAAAATAATACAGATCCCTAGGCAACAAACAAGCATCTCTGTGTTAATACAGACTGCTAACCCTACTCCACTCTTCTCCACTGCTACTACACCTCCTACTATTGCTCCTCTAGTAGTATTTGTGAGTTGTACTACTGGAGAAGATATCCTTTTCTAACCGTTTTAGGATGCTTTATTACACAAAAACACTCTGCCTTCCTTCAGTCTCATACACCACCCCAGCTATCTCTCAGCACAGCTTTTATAACCAAGTGATGTGCTGACTTGGGAGAAGGTTTAAAGAGGCAGGATAACATCTGCATAGGGGCCATTTTCCAGGCAGCCTGTCCTCTCACATTAACATATATAAAACTGCAAGGACTGGTTAATAGAGAATTTGCGGAAATGTGTATTCAGAAGACTAATGTTGCATAGATCTATATCTTTCCTCTTATATCACAGTAAGATGTAGCCATGTAAAAATAAGTTGGATGAGAGCAAGATGACCAAAATTGAATCCGAATGACACTTTAGTTCAACATATATAGTTCCTGATTTTGGGACTTATGTATGCAGTATATATAATTGACCTCATTTGCATAGATAAATACACTTTCTTCAAAGAACTACATAGTCTGAAAGCACTTGTACATTGAGCTTGGACACTGCAAACCTATTTAGCCTTTGTTGGCAAAAATGCACTTTAACAGCTTCAGCTGATATAACTACAGTCGTTCTGGGTTAAATTTATGCAAGCCTATGAATTAATAACCTCAGGCTGGATTACTAAAGGAAGATCAATGCAATGTTCTCTTTCAGAGACAAACACTAAGTGCAAAACAACATAGCATTGTTTAAAAAGGAACACAATAAACATACAAAAAGGCATCAACTAAGCATCAAAAGTATACACTGGGCTAGTTACCATCTTTCCTATATAGATATGGATATTCATTTATTATTTAAACATATTTGTATGCTGCTGCACTTAAAATGACTCTTGGCAGGCAATTGATTAAAATATGTTATAAAACAAACTTCATATAAAAGTTAAAAATATAACATTGTGAAGAGAAAAATTAATATAACAACCACTCAAATATGGAAAGACTGTCTGAATAAGCTCAACCTTTAGAAGCTTGTGGAAAACCAACTGAGACAGAACTATCCTAATCTTCACAGAAATTACACTATTCCATAATATTGCCACTACTACAAAACATCTGTGTTTCCTTGAAGCCCAATTTCTCCTGACTATGGGAACTGTAGCAGATTTTCATTTCCGGAACTGATCAAATGGGCCAAAATTGGCTGAAGAATGTGAACGGTATTATAGTACCAAATCAGCATCTTAAATTGAATCCAAAAAATAATAATAAAAAACAAGGAAGATGAACACATGCAAACTCCATTGCCAAGCCAATGAAGGGTAAAACATGTTTTAAATCCAAAACATCCTGACATTCAGAAGCAATTTAGAAAGACATCACCCTAATTTATTAAACAGTTAAAAAGAGGAGGATGTACAACACAACTAGACTTTGCAAGATATCTTGGTCTCGGCCCATCAGGCAGACCAAACCAAGAAATCAACTCCAGAAGAAAGTCTATAGGTATGGATAGTATAACATGAAATGTTAAAGTATAGGTGTGCTTTGTTTATGTTGCTGTGCAATTTTTCATCTTGCATGTGAAAATTGTATCTCTGCTTACAACTGGAAGAATGCTATTACTATTCTGTTATACAAAAGGAACGGAGCAAACAATGAATGTAAAAGCTACAAGAAATCTATTTAATAACTATGCCTGGAAAAATGCTTGGCAGAATTTTAATTAAAAGAGTTGACAAGGAGATAAATTTACTAGGTTGATTTATGCTGGACGGCGGATGTCAGTCCAACCAAGAAAGAGATGTCAGTTGTACCTAAATCTACTTTTATCAAGAATGACTTTTTAATAAAAACTTGCAAGTCTGAATGTGCTTCTCTTCCTCTCCCTCTTTTATCTTTTAAGTAAATTTGGGAGGTGTTTGAGATGTTTTTGAGCCCATATTCCCTCATCCGGTCTCAGCAATGTTTATCTACTCATTGCCTTGGTAACATAACAACAGGGCCATCTTTACAACAGGGCCATCCTCTTTAATCTCTGCAGTGGGTGTGCAAACCAGACTTTTTGGAAGCTCACTAGGAAATATATGAATGTAAAAACATTCAGTAAAGTATATAATAACATGAATGGATTTCATTATGGAATATTCTAACAAAAACAAGAAATTAAAGCTTGGCTGCTGAAAGCAGTAAGAGAAGAGTACATGATGGAAACAAGCATAAGCAAGAATATAAAACTTAACAAATGGTTCACCCTTGGGTGAGGACAAGACTCAATGAGATTTTGAAAAAGAGAGAGAAAGGAAGGGTTTAAAGAATGAATGGCATGCACAGATGTGGTGAGAACAAGGATGGTTTGCAAGGATATGAAAGTCAAAGAGGTATAATGAATGCGATTTAATTGTTGCTATTGACTTTGTTGCCCTTTGTTTCCAGATTTTTCATTTATTTTGAATACTATTTCAAACTCTTTTTGCATCCTTTGTCTCACGTCACTTTATCATGAAACGAAATAATGTGAGGCTTTTATGTATGCTTAGCATATGTACTTTTAAGAAAATGCATCCAAATGAATTAATATCTTTTATTTTTAAAAAATTAATTTGAGAAAGCTTCTAGCGTTAATTATTTTCTTAATACCAAAAATTTGGAACATTTAAATTGTATTAGTAGGCTGCATTTCCTCTTTGTAAGAACAACTGTTCATGAATCATACTTGTATAAATAACAGATGATTAAAAAAAGAATCTAACAGCAGCACTGCAGGGTTATCTTTGTACAAATATGTAGGTGTTGGTTGATAGCATTTGCCATTTTCTATATAGTCAACTCCATTAAGAGAATGAGGATGTGAAAATATGTTTGGAATAGTGAATAGATAATTTAAAGTAAGTCTATTTTTAGCAAGAGACACTGTAATTTACATTTTCATTAAATACAAGAAAAAAATTGTCTGTGTTTCGTCCTGCAAATTCACAGATTCAAGATGCTGCTTTAAAAGCTAAAACTAAAGGCTATTTTATCAGCAGTGGCATACCATAATGAGTATAAATCTAAACAAATCCATATAAATTTTTGAATCACTTTTTTTTATTTTGGATCCATTTTCACCAAATTTGCTTTATTGTGTATGCTATATATGTACTTAGGATTTATGATGCTTTTTATAATTCAAGTTTTTAGATTGTATTTTTTAAAATGTTTTATAAAATGGTATAGAAAGTATTTTTTTCTGAAGGATGTTATATAAAATCTAATATAACTATAAAATAAAATAAAGAGGACAAGCTTTTCCTAAAATATTCAGGGTTAATTTTCAAAATAGAGGAGCATTAGTTTCTGTTTGTAGAGAATGTTGTAACTATATTCAATTCACTACTCTGAAAAATAGCATGAAGAATTCTAATGCACATACAGTGAGCTGTGAAATGCTGTGATGTGTTATGTGTTAATATTTTTATTTAGCATCTTCTTATTTATAAGCACTCTACAAGAACTATTTTGTCACTGTAACAGCCTTGTGAAACAAGTTGGGCTAAGAGAGAGTGATAGTCCCGTGTTGATTTTCTTTTTGTGAATGTTTTATTTTAATCTTATATTGTTGTACACACTGAAAATCTACAGGATCTAGCAGGATGATGATGATGATGATGAAGATGATGATGATGATGATGATGATGATGATGATGATGATGATGATTTCAACTATGATGACACAGCTCCCCAAAGAGATTAAACCAAGCACAAACCAAACCAAACAAACTTTGAAGTTAGCTTTGCTAAAATTTCTTAAAACATGAACACGGGTAATTTAAAGGTTGCTGAGTGAACAGGAAATGCAAAAGGGGAATTTGGTAGTTTGATCAAGGAGACTGAAGAAGATAGATGAGGGAGAAGAGAGGAAGAGCCAGGGAGAAAGAGATGCTTCTAATTGCAGCTGATTCCACACTGCACTGCTGATTGCTAACTTTGTGTGACCAGTACTGTTTGATCCTGATCTAACAGAGAAAATTTCAGGGGGCACATAAAGGAAGAGCAAGTTCATTAAGCAAGCAAATAAAAGTTGCAAGAGTAATCAAGAGGGAAGCAATTATTGTTCAGCAGAGGAATGTGTGCTCTCAAAGCTTACAAAGAATGTGCCTTATTTATTTTTTTCCCCCTGAAGTTAAGCACTGTAAATACTACAAGTGCGGGGTGATTGAGATACTGAAGAAATTAGAAATAAAACTGTTTTTACCCCCTCCCTCAAAGCCAAGGAAGGCTGGGAATTCTTAAATTGTGCATATGAAGTACAAAACAATTGCACGAAAAAAAAACCTTCCAGTAGATAGAAGAAATCTCTTTATGGAAAAATAGAAGATAACGATCATATAAATCTATCCAGGAGGACTCTTATTATTTGCAACTTCAAAATGAATTCCAAGTTTTTATAGTAGTTTCTGGACAATTGGATGAAACTAAGTTTTCACAAACTCTGGGTGATTGAGGAAGAGGATTGTACTAGATTTTCAAAGAAAAGCAATCCTATTTCTGCTATTAAAAGATAAAACTTACAGGCACTGGCCATATATAAAAGGTCAGGAATATGGGCTTGATGGAAACATGCACCTAGGCAAAGAGGGTGAACCCTTTCTTAAGCCTTGAGAAACAAGATAGCATTTGGAACCAGCTCAGACACTTCCCTGACCCACTAGAGCGTTTTTGGGAGTTGGGGGGGGAGGAGGAGGAGAGTTGTAGCACAATCAGACATGCAATATTCTATGAAGAAGATTTCCTATTCAAATGGGATGACATAATGAAAGATTCTATTTACAAATTCTATTTCCATCTGTTTGTCAGAAATGGTTTATCAGAAATGTATATTGATATTCTCATGTACATATTCACGATGCTAGGTAAACACTCTCAACTCTTAGTCCAATGTCCATTTTCCGCCCTATTAATCTACATAGGAATAAGTAATACGACCAATCCAAGTCCTGAAAACAGAAGACCATGAAAGAAGATGGAGAAGCAGAAGATTTTCTTCATTCCTTCTTGTTAAAAGGGTATGGTCCAGGAGGAGAAAAAATATATATACTGGAAATGAATAACTGGTTGCAAAGATGGTTCTAATGGGAATGAATGGGATTCTGAAATAAGGTGATTTCTGGCAAGTGGTGGGATGCATCTCACTAGAATTGGGAATAAATGTGTTTAGAAAGCGTCTTGCAAACCTGATCCAGAGAATTTAGACGGGGCTCTGTGGAGGAGAAATAAGAGAGCTCAGAAAGTGCCAACAACTGAAATTGGGAATGGAATGGACATGTAGGATATGAAGGGACCCAATAACAAGTACCAAAATATAAGAAGAAATAGATCAGGCCCGGTGCCTGTATAGGAATGTAGCATTTGAAGAATTAGCATTTGAAGAATTTCCTCCTTTTAAAGGAGGAAAGCAGGTATGATTTCATAAGCATTATTGAAAACCGGTGAGTCAAAATGTGGAACACAAGGATTGAAAGTATAATTTATTCAAAAACAGCAGGTAATTCAAATAGTTGCCTTGGAGAGGATGGGACAAAATTATTTAAGGTTGTTGCAGAGACAGGGGAAGAAAGAATGGGTTCAAATTACAAAGAAGTATATATTGATTGAACATTTAAAAAATCCAGGCAATAAGAGCTGTTCAACAGTGGAAAAGACCGCTTTGGGAAGCAACAGGCTCACTTTGCTATATTTAAGGAGAGGCTGGATAGTTATCTGTTGGGGACAACATAGTAATGGATTCCTGAACTAGGAAAATAATTAGACTACAAGGTCTATTTCAAACCATGATAATTCATTCACACACAAAACATAACATCAAACAGAGGTCAAAATGAAGGGATGCATGCTCTATTCTACTAAACTATAGATTATGAAGGTGATTAGTTGACAATCACTTATGAATAGAACCATTTTTCCTCATTCAACCCGCCTGGAACAAACATTTAAATTCATTAAAACACAATACATAACCATAGAGATAAATGTTTCAAAACAATGGTAGGCAATTTATTTTTGTGTCCTCATTAGGTACCAATTATATCAAACTGTAAGTCTATTTTTTAAAAATGGAATTTTTAAAAGTACAGAAAAAATATACAAAATTAAAATTAAAATCAGTATTATCCAACAAATTAACTAAGAAATTCTATCAAAATAAATAAAAGGGGGGGGGGGAATAAGCATGAAAATATTGAATTCAAAAGTTGTATAATTTTTTTAAAGCTATTTTTTCTACTAATTAAAAATGACAAATTTTCCTTTGGGATAGATTTCATAATATTTAACCAGAAGACATAATTTTAATGCACAACTTGCTATGTTGTTATTACTTGATTAAATGAATATGGAAAAATATTTAGGTGATTTGTATTAATGTAGGATTTCCCCCTCTTTTTTCTGTTTTAGCTGCAAATCTTTTCAGAGCCCTTGGGAACATGCACTTCAGGCAATCAATGCTCATGTATCCAAGATACCTCATTCAGTTTTAGGATTGAATGGACGTGTTTTCTCAGGCAAACTATCAACCACAAAATGCAATATGACTACAAAAAAGCAAAATAGAGGTAGGCAAAACTAACAATGGGAGTTTCTAGGAGTATTGGGATGCATTTTAATGTGGCAAGGGTATAGTTACAGAATATTGAAAGCCCATCAAAGTCTCTCCCTAGGTCAACCAACATGTAATGTAATCAAGGCATAATTGTTTTGAGTTCTTATGTTTTCCACTTTCCCAGGACTTGGATATCATTATGCAACAACTTGGAGTCTTCTGCCCCTTCTGAATCAAACCTACATTCTCTCAAAAGTAGAAAGTAAAACAGAACACAAGAAGTGGATCTCCATGGTTCATGTGTCCTGTGCCCTTGTTTGGATGCAGTTATGTATTTCTCTCATTACATCCAATAGTGAAATTCAAATTGTTTGTTGCATATAGAATCATAGATTTAGAAAATAAAATGTAGTCTGAAGAGTTTAATCTCCAACTTGAACCAAGAATACTATTTAAATGGTGGTGGTGGGGGGAAATCTACCAATCTGCCTTTCGTGAAACTTCTTGGAAGGCTGATTCTTTATTATCATAGCAATATAAAATCACTTGTCTTCTTGCCGAGCATTGTCCCCCACTATATGTTCATTTTGGCATGAACTACAAGAAAGACTAGATAGCTGGCATGAACAAAATAGAACTGTCAGCTGAGTTTTGTTTTGTTCATAGCAGGCAACAATCAATAATAACAACAAAATTCCAGAGGACAAATCAATGGGTATATGAGAAAGTTACATTAAGTAGGAAAGACAGCTAGTGATCTGTGTGTGAACTCTATTCTGAATGACAGATTATATTGTTGTTGTTTTGCCACAAGGCTATTAGTCTGTCTCGAAATTGATGGTTTTATAGTTCTATGTCAAAGAAAAGAACTCATGTAAGAATGGGACAAAGCATCTGTTGATCTCTGTGTGAACTCCATCCTTAGCAGCGTGTATATATGTGTCTATCTGCCTGCCTGCCTGCGATGGTAAGTCTATGTATATGTGTATCCATCTAACTATCCATCCATCTGAATGGTCCACAGAGAATAGGAAAAGTATAGAAGAGGCCTTATGTTACAGAAAATTAATGCAGGTTGTTTTTAATTGGAAGTAATGCTGGATAGAAAGGGAACAGTCCACCAATTACTGTCCTAAAATTGTCTCACAATAGATTTGCAAAAATATCATTTCCTGACCTCATAGCTAAACCATAGCAAACCTTAGCATGGGAGCAGCACAATTCAAACAGGAGGCATCCATCTGAATGATTGACCTTACGAATTAAATGCTTAAGCAACAATGCAATTCAATTAAGTAAAACATTTTATAACATTTAAGCTATTACCAGACTAAATATTTCCCTTCAGAAAATAATTTCCTAAAATTTTATGGTAATTGGAAAAGGAATTGCAACATCATATTTGATTTCCTTTTCCAACTACCACAGAAATTTTCTGGCCTAGCCTCTAATATTGCTAAAAGGGGATTGTTTCACGGCTATAATAAATGAAGCTTCTAAACATTATCATCTCCAAGATATCTAATCAAGATTTTTTTTAAAAAAATCTAGAAAGTACAGCTATTTTCCAAGAAGGGAGAAAAAAACTGATGGATATCAAGGACAATAACAACAAACATGTAGACTAATAGCCTACACAGTAGATCATAATAGGTCATATCATAATATGATCTATTATGAAAGATCATATCATGATATGATCTACCATGTAGGTAGTAGATAATATCATGATATGATCTATCATAATAGACTAATAGTAGATCATTAATTCAAGTTGCCATGGATCACTTACTTTAAAATAAAAAATGTTGAAGTTCTCCAGTTATTATTAATGAGATGAGACAGAATAAAGCAATTCTAACTGTAGTTTCAATGAAAGAATTGGACTCAGTTAGATGAAGTAGCACTCAGCAGTACAAAAAAATGATGATGTACTTTATAATCAACAATTTTGGAATGTGAAATTAACACATGAGGCATTAGAAAAATATGATATGTGAATTGCTTTCATTTTCCTAGACTTTTATTCTTATATGGTTTTGATTTTTCTCAAGGAGAGATATCTTCTTCCTGTTTTCTTTTCTCTGTCTTCCCCCACCCCGCTATCTCTGCCTCCTTGTTCTTAGAAGGCAGCTGTAGTAGCTTTCTAGGCACCAGGGATCCTGGAACATGTAATTTTCCCAGGGGCACCCAGCAGGTTTCCAAGCATCAGGAGGGAAGTGATGTAAGGGAGGTGGGAAAAAGAGAAAGAAAAAAAATGGAGCTCCTATTGTTCTTGTTGACATTTCTAAAACCAGCAGTACAAAGGCCCAACAGCTGCAGGTAAAAGGCCTCTATTGCTTATATGGGGAGGCTGATGATATGAGAAGCTGATAGCTAGAGATGGCAATTACTAATAGTATTAAACTTGTCAGAAAGAAGAGAGTTTTCCAAGAATATTTAAATATTGCTTAAAATTGTCAGTTTCTTTTTGAATTATGTCTCATCCATCACCAAAAATATATAATTTTAAGACATTATAGAAGTATATCTGAAGACTACAGACGGGAAGACACAAGATAAAAAAAACCACTTTCTCCAATAAAACAGTCAAGTTGCCTTTTGAAGAAAAAAGCATATTTGAGACAACTATGACCCAGATGACTGAGAATCTTCATAGACTTTTCCCCAATAAAATAACATCTCTTGTTTTATGTAGTTGAATGATAGATATCAATATTGTATCATAAACTTTTAAAACTTATTTCTTTCTTTTTTAAAAAAAGAGAACTGATATGAACTGAGTTAACCAATGACTTTGCTGGTAAAGGGAGCCATGGAGATGATGTTGGAGAAGTCGTTTAGGAGCCATAAAGACAGAAACATGCACTAAGTTCTTCCAAGTCCCTGTGCCAATAATATAATCAATTTAATTTCTGGTATTCCATTTACAGTAATCACGTCCATGCATACAAGCTTAGTTTTGGTTGTTTAAAGACATTATTATGGTAGAAATAAAGAAATCATTGGATTGAAAAAATTATTTAGCCATTCTCCTACTTTATTTCTGTTTCCTAGGCCAATTACTATTTGTTTTATTCCTTAATATTTCCAGTTTCAGTTTTTTAAGCCAACTATGTTTTCTTTCTTGCTATTTCTTTTTTTTTTTAAATAAATTTAATTGATTTTACAATTAAAACAAACCAACAACACAAACATAAATGAAAGAGAGAAAAAGAAGAAAGGGAGTAGAAAATAGAAAGAAAAAATAGAAAACAATTAAAAACATTCTCATCTTCAACACTTTGTAAGACCTCTTTTTTATCCTTATTTTATGCCATATACACACACCTGATCCTTACATATATCTGTGTATCACCACAATGGATTTATCCAATCCTCTTTTGTCTTTTAGTGTGAAGTCTACCTTTGGTCTATCCATCTGTACCAGCAGTTCCAGCTGTTGTAGTATATTGAAGTGTCTTTATTTTTTAATGCCAAGGTTAATTTGTCCATTTCTGCACAACTTCAAATTTTTTGAATGATCATCTCCTCTGATGGAACATGAGGCTGCTTCCAACATTGTGCAATCTGGCCACTTTAAAATGTGTATTATTATATATTTCATTTTTTTTTATATTTGTTTATCAAAGATCCCTAACAGAAAGGACTCTGGTTTGAATTTGATCTGTTCTCTTGTCATTTTTTCCAGCCAATTTCTAATTTTCTGCCAATATTTTTGAGCTTCTGTACAGGACCACCACATATGGAAAAAAGTTCCCTCTCTTTTTTTGCATTTCCAGCAATTCAGACTCATATTATGGTGCATCTTCACTAATCTCGAAGGAGGAAGGTGCCATCTATAAAACATTTTATAGGCGTTTTCTTTGTATGCTACCAATTTTCTAATTTTATGATTTCTACCCCAGACCTTTTCCCATTCTGTTATGGTGATGCTACATCCTATATTCCTACTCCAGGCTATCATGTTCCCTTTTACAATTACTTCTTCTAATTCTACTTCTAATAAGTAATTATAAAATTTTGTGATATTTTTTTTGCCTGATCCTAATAAAATTTTATCTAATTGCTGGACATTATTGTTAATTCCAAATTCTTTCTTGTCCTGTTTATATCTAGTTTGAATTTGAAGATATGCCCACTGATCAATTTTTAGTCCCCGCTCTTGAAGATTTTGCCACGATTTCAAATTTCCTTGTGTATCCAATAGGTCCTGATATTTAATCATTTTAGTAATATCCAGATTATTTGGGTGAATCATTGCCTCCACTGTTGAAATCCAAATTAGTATTTTTAAGGCCCGGTCCCACTGCACTTACGGATGCAAAGAGGATGTAAAACGTTAAAAAAAGCTTGCCATCCATTGGAAAACGCTATGCATCCGTTGTGTACTCACTGCATACGTGTTTCTTACTCTCTATCTGTCGAGCATCCATCCACTGCAATTTCATCCATGCAAGAAGTTTTGAGCTGCACAAAACTTTGTGAATGGATGAACTTTCTGCCACATACGATGTACATCCGCGACATATACGGGCAACAAACGTTCTATGTCCATTATCATCCGTTAAACGTCCACTGTATCCTCTCGGCATCCTCTGGCCATCCCCTCAACTCACATCCGCTGCAGCTGAAAATGGAAAGAGGGAGGAAACAAAAGGTACACGGAACGTCTACACAGTGTTAGTAGCACGGAAATAGAAAGGATGTAAGCGTATGCATCTCGTATATAAAGGATTAAAAACAGACAAAACGTTTGTATCTGGGATGTATCTCGTATATTTAGGATGTTTGGAGTATGTTTAGAGTATGTAGAAGGACACCTAGCGGACAACCAATATTTTCTATAAAAAGAGGGAGAAAATCACCTGGATCTCAGTATGAGTCCAGCAGCCGTGGTGTACAGACCTCTTCACCCTTGGTCTTGGTCTTCAACATCATCAATTGTTCTCCACCATGGATGATGTTATGACCTGTGGTTTTCATGTTCAACTTCAATGGCCTTGCCACTATCGAAAACCCCAGCCACAGAATCATCAGAGAAGCCATAGAGATTGAAAAAAGACCTGAAAGCATGAATAGAAGAGATGATTCCACTAGACTGTCAATCATTTGAAAGCCTTCACTCTCAAATAGAAAGATCTCCACACCACAAGCAAGGCAAACACCTGGGCACAAACAGACTCCCCGATACCTCCAGCTCAAACACACCCCAACCAGGCACCCAGATGAAACCTAGCTTCCTAATAGATAACAGCCATCCTTTTACTCGAAGCCAAGCTGCACTGAAAGCCTCCAATACAGGAACCCAGTGTTGCCAGCCAATCAAAGCCACAAAACAGACAGAAGAAACCAGAAACATCAATCAAGCAAACTCCAAGACCAATAAACACAGACCAAGACTCCCAACCAATCAGGATGAAGAAAAAACCATCCTGGGACAGCAATAGGCTAGCTTCAAATTTAAAACTGAAATGGCTGTGATAGCCTGACTCACAGACGAACTCAATACAGAAGCCTGATGATGGCAGATGAGATTCTGCCAAAACATTGCTACAACTTTAAAAGCACAATTACAATGACGTGGGATAATACCTGAAGGAAGCTGAACAGCATATATATGTATGACTAGTGAACACTTTGCATCCGATATACATCTGCACGGCATCCCCTTTGTTTCTGATAGGTGTACATGATGCATCCGCTTCATCCACTATGCATCCGCCCCTTCCGCTATGCGTCCGCTTCGAAATTCTCCCCCGGAACCCCTTTGGAGGTGTCATCCACTTCCATCTGCTTTCATCTGCTAGGCTTCCAAAGAACATCCGTTTAACATCCCCGCTACATACTACCCACGTCTGTTCTTTTCCGTTCTGTTTACGCAAATTTTCGCCAATTTTTGGAGCGGATGAAAATGGATGGAGCCACTCCCAAAATTTTGGGACCGGGCCTTAAGCCGGGGTGGGATGCTACTGGTTCTGCTTCGCTCTATCGAACCAATAGCTCTGAAGAGCAGCAAACACTGAACCAGTTCTGTGTTTGCTGCTGTTTGGCTCGGCCACCACCCAGGCTCTTAGCTGACCTTTATTTCCTGCTTTTTCAATCTCAGCTGCTTTGCGCGACACAGCTGAGGTTGAAAAAGTAGGAAAAAAGAGGCTTTTCAAAAGCTGCATACCTGCATGCAGCGCTTTTCAGCTATCTGGGCGACACAGCTTAAGGTTTTCTACACTTGCACACAGTGCATGTCAGGTGTGCATGCACACGAAGCATCCATGCACGCACAAAATGTAATCACCGAACGCCAATTGAATCCCACCTGTGATATAACCCATTTTTTGTTGAGTAACTTAATCTTACAACATATGACACAGCTTGGAAAAGTTGTTATTATTGTTGTTAGATATTGTATTGTCATATGAAAAGTGCCGGCTATGCAAATTGTAATCTGTCTATAAAATATGGCATAATAACTTGATTCGTACTAGCTGCATAGCTAGAGGGAAAGGGTATATAATAATTACTTGAACAGATTTCATAACCAATCATGCACACTGTGTGATATTTACTCTATACTCTCTGGAAATATAATTGAGTAACTTCCCATCCTTTATTCTCAATTGAAGGGAATAAAGTGCAATATTGCTATTTAATATTAAAGTTAATATTTGTATTTTAGGTCAACAGACTTTCAAGCTGTTGCATTCCTAAACTGACTTAATATGCATCATCATTTTTTTTAAATTTTTTAAAATTTTTTAAATATTCTAGGAACTTTTATCTTTGGCTCAGAGATACCATTATATTAACTGTGCAGAGAAATCATGTTACTCAGTACACAATACTATGCTATTATTATGTACTAATATAAATGTTGATTATGCTACTAACTCATTTTCATCTCCTAGTGACCACATAGATTTTCTCCATGAAATGTTAATATATTACACGATTGATATTGCCCACAGAAGGGAAAAATCTAAATCAAGGAGTTTTTCTGGCCCAATTAGAATGATCTTAAAATTTACATATTCTCTAAATCCTCTCTATTTGTTATCTTACTTGTTATCCACATATCTTACTTGTTATCCAACAAGTAAGATATGAATTATCTTTGCAAAGACCTAGCATGGTAGATAGGGCATCAACTGACATATCAGCCAGATATTCTTGTCCCTTGATATAATTTCTAAAGCAACCTCTTTCATTAATCTGAATGAGAATTGGTAGAACAATGTAGTCGAATTGTTTTCTCTTGTACAAATTTGAAGTCTCCAATCTGGGAAGTTTAAGATCAACCTTTTAAAGCTTTTACAGTTTTAAGGGCACAGAAATATAATTTTTGTTTACCAAAAATGTTCCTTATCAAACTTCAATATGAAAACTTTGACCATCCAAAAATGTGTACATTTTAATAAACAACTGGGAACATATAGAAACTATTGTTAAAGTTATTAAACTAATTGAATTTGGTTTTGGGAAAGGTAGTATGTAAGCATATGCCTACAGCTGATTTGATAGCATGCGAAAGATAAAGGGCCTGTCACATAGGCCGACGGATGCAAAACGTATGTAAAAAGGACATATGTATACGTATGTAACAGCGGATGAGAAAATGTTCCATCCGTTTTTATCCACTCTCAAAAGTGCCCCGAATTTGCATAAGCAGAGCGGACAACAACGGAAAGGAACAGACGGGGGGAGGACGTAGCCAGGATGTTAAGAGGATGCTCCACGGAAACTTAGCGGATGGAAGCAGATGGAAGCGGATGGCACATCCGCAGGGCTTCCAGGAGAGCACAGCGAAGCGGATGCGCAACGGAAGGAACGGATGCAGAGCAGATGCCGAGCGGATGAAGCGGATGCAAAGCATTCACTGCGCATGCAGGGAGGATGCATTGCGTCAGCCCCGCAGATATAAAGGGAAGCAGCTCACAAGCAGGTCACCATTCAGAGGAAAGACCTGCTGCCAGACACAGCTCCAGCCAGCCAACAACCATGGGGAAAAAGAGGAAGCCTCTGCCATCTGCTGCCAGCCCTGGCAAAAAGGACAGGGCCACCCTCCCACCCCTGGCCCTGACTCTGCTTCTGCTGGGGCTTCTGCTGCTCGGGCTGACTCTTCTGGTGCTGGAGCTTCTGCTGGCACTGCTCCTGGTGCTGGGGCTTCTGCTGGGGCTTACTCTGCTGGCGCTGCTCCTGGTGCTGGGGCTTCTGCTGGGGCTTAGTCTGCTGGCGCTGCTCCTGGTGCTGGGGATTCTGCTGGTGCTTAGTCTGCTGGCGCTGCTCCTGGTGCTGGGGCTTCTGCTGGTGCTTACTCTGCTGGTGCTGCTCCTGGTCCTGCTGGTGCTGCTGGTGCTCCTGGTCCTGCTGGTGCTTACTCTGCTGCTGCTGATCTTGGTCCTGCTGATCCTGCTTGGTGCTGCTGGTGCTTACTCTGCTGCTGCTGATCCTGGTCCTGCTGGTCCTGCTGGTGCTGCTGCTGCTCCTGGTGCTGCTGGTGCTGCTTTTGCTGCTACTGTTGTTGTTGCTGCTGCTGCTGCTGCTGGTGTGTAGAAGCAGTCCCTACAACCTCGAAGCCCCTCTGATGAGGGCCCAGATGGCCCTGCCAGAGGGAGGAAGAGGCATACGTGAGAACGCGAGAGGAGGCAATACTCCATCGAAGAGGAACATGAGGATGAGGTGCTGGAATGGCTGAGGGAGAACAAGTATCTATGGAGGAAGGGACACAGGCTCTATTGAGACACCAAAAGGAAGCAGGCTGCTTGGAGAGACAAGGCGGAGAGCCTGGGCTACACTTCGGAGGTCCTCCTTGGCTGGTGGAAGCACATGCACACCTGGTACGGGAAGCTGCACCTCAAGAAATCTGGCCAGGCTGCGGTCAAGCTGACGGACTGAGAGACCTACGTGATGGCCAAGTGCAGCTTCTTGGAGGGTGAGATCCGCCACCGAGAAGCAGCCCCTCTGACAACCCTCTCTCTCAGGCAGCCCGCAGAGAGCCAGTCGTCTTCTGGCCAAGAGTCAGCTCCTGTGTCCAGGCAGGTATCTGTGGAGCTTGCCACGACAAAGAGCCCCCCGACAGTTGCACTCCCTGTGGCGGAGCCCGTGGAGGGCCCCTGATGCAGTGGGAGCAAGGAGAGGGCACGTCCACCAGGGACCAACCCACCCCCACCCACAGCTCCATCTCCACAGAAAGCAGGCAGAGAGCCAGACCGGAGGGGCAGAGCCTGTCCTGCTGGAGATCAGGGACACCATCAGAAGCAGCGTAGATCTTCTCTCTCAGCTGGTACACACCGACATACCATCCTCCAACCGCAAGCCCTTCCTCACCTATGTCAACCAGACCCTCATGGACATGTCCGAATCACAGTACCAGGTGATAAAGGATAGGATCACCGGTCTTCTTCACAACCCTCCAGACCCAGCTGAACATGCTCCCACCCAGTCCAGGTCTGCTCCTCCACCCCAGTTGATGTTACTGCCCTTCCAAGGCTTTCCACAGGCCCTCACCTACCAAGGCTACGGCTACCAGGAGCTCCAGCAGCACAGGCAGTCCTTCCCAGTCCAGGCACAGGTACATCGAATGCCACTGATGCCACCAATGCCACCGACGCCACAGATGCCACCCACTCCACAGATGCTACCCACACCACAGATGCCACCCACACCTCACCTCGCTCACCTGCAGACCAGACATCCCCACTACACTCCTCCTTCCTCCACCCCACAGCCAAGCCCGGCCTCAGAACATCTGTCATTGGTCTTGGGACTGACACCCCATGTCCTGGAGGAAGGGGCTCTCAACATCACAGGACTGAGTCAGCTGTCTGAGAGCTTCCTCCACACACCGTCCCCTGTTGTCCTCTCGGGGCCAGGCACCCCAATGGCGCCTCAGACCAGCACTCCAACAGCAGCCACCTCCACAGCACCTGGACCCTTCACCCCTGAGACTATGGGCACACCTCAGAGTGACTGAGAAGAGTGCCAGAGACTGGGTTGTTACCTGATGACTTTGTCTTTGCTTGGGACACTTGGGTCATTTTCTTTTACAGTTTGCTATTAATAAAGATTATCTTTGCTTCACACACTTGCTTCATTTATTTTATTAAATAAAGTCTTGGTGGAAACTTTTAGAAATGGTTTAAGCCTTTGCATGCTTGTGGGATGGGTAAGGATAGCAGTGGGATGGGCAGGGATACCTGTGGGATGGGTAATAGCTGTGGAATGGGCAGGGATACCTGTGGGATGGGTAATAGCTGTGGGATGGGTTAGGATACCTGTGGGATGGGCAGGGATATTTTTGGGATGGGTAATAGCTGTGGGATGGGCAGGGATACCTTTGGGATGGGTAATAGCTGTGGGATGGGCAGGGATACCTGTGGAATGGGTAATAGCTGTGGGATGGGCAGGGATACCTGTGGAATGGGTAATAGCTGTGGGATGGGTTAGGATACCTGTGGTATGGGTAATAGCTGTGGGATAAATAAACCTCCAGTGCAAGCATAGTGGGACTGTATGGTCCACCCTCCCAGGTGCCACACCTTTGGCCCTTTATTATCAATAACAATTTAATCATTGATCCACACATTTCAACATAAACACAACTCTTTATTAAATGCCCTGTTCATTGTAGGGCCACTCAACATATATAGCACAATCTCATCCGTGTGATGAGACAGGCTTAAGGAAGCATCCATTAAGCATCTACTATCCTGTCTTGCCACTCCACTGCTCCAGCTGGGGAGTTGCACCAGTGTTTCAGGAGGTTGCGCTGCTTCTTCCCTTCACGTGAAGCTCTGTTGGGGCCTTGCACATCCACAGTATCTATCAGGTTTCGCCCTTGTCTCCATTCACCAGGCTCCATGTCCCCATTGCCTTGTTGGTGGTCCACAAGCCTGTTCTGCAACACTGGGTAGTGGGTGCGCATGAGAGTGTGCAGGATGCAGCAAGCTTACACGATCCTCCTCACGGTCTGTGGTTGATGCTACATGGTGGTGAGAAGTACCTGGAACCTGTTGGCCAGGATGCCAAAGGCGTTCTCCACCACCCACCTTGCCCTGGACAGCCTGTAGTTGAAGATCCTCTCTTCATGGGTGAGGCATCTGGAAATGTAGGGCTTCATGAGGTAGGTTCTGAGGGAGAACGCGTCACCCCTCATGATGAAGTAGGGCACATCTTGTGTGTCGTTGGGCAGGGGTTCTGGATCTGGGAAGCCCAAGATGAGGTTGCGTTCCAGCCCATCCTTGAGGTGACCGGCGTTGTATACCTGGGCATCTGAAGATGACCTGTTGCCTGAAGCATTGATGTACATGAACTTGTAGTCAGCATTGAGAGGATGATGCTGAAGAAGCCCTTGTAGTTGTGATAAGTGGACCCTGACTTGGCTGGAGCTTTGCAGGCCACGTGCTTCCCATCTATGGCTCCAACGGTGTGGGGGAAGTTCCAGTCTGCAACTTTCTTCCAGTCTTCTTCAGTGGAGGGGCACTGGAGGAGCCCCTCTAGGTATTCTTCGATGATGGCCTGCACCACTTCTCTGACCACAATGCTGATGGTGTTGTGTGGCACCCTCCAGGCGTACTGCATGCTCCTGTACATGGTCCCTGAGGCCAGGTGGCACAGAGTCAGTGCCACCTTGAGCCCAGAGTCCAGGCTGGGCCGGAAGTTGGTGCTCTGCTTGGTCAACCTGGGTCTCAGCCGCTCCACAACTTCTTCAAACATGGCTCATTAAGTTCTGGAATGCACAAGTGTCTTTGTTCCTCAGCTCCACCATCAGCTTGTCATTGAGTCCAAACTCCGCTCTTCTTGCAATCCATCTTCGGACCCAGACACTTCTTGGCCACCTCCTTTTCTTTGCATAGAACAGGTAAAAGAGCCTGTAGATGGCTTCGCACTGTTGTAGAATGATGGTGGCTACCAAAAGGAGTGTGTGATGATCCATGGTGGAGATGACTGGATGCTGTGGAAGAGCAAGAGCCAGATGAAGGCTGAAGAGGTCTGCACTGCAGGGCTGCTGGACTGAAAGTGAGATCCAGGTGAGTTCCTCCCCCTTTTTATAGGAAATATAGGTTTTCCACTAGGTGTCCTTTTGCATCTTCTAGACATCCTGCAGACACCCTAAATATCCAAGATACGTCCCCTATGTGAACGTTTTTTCCATTTTAATGCTTTGTATGCGAGCTGCATCTGCTTTCATCCTTTCTCCGTCTGTGCTACTTACACTGCGTGTCCATTCCGCATCCGTTTCGCTTCCTCCCTGTGTCCGTTTTCCGCTGGTGCAGATGCGAGTTGCGTGGATGCTAGTGGATATAGCGGACGCGTAACGGATGACAATGGATGTCTAACGGATGTTCCCCGTATGCGTAGCGGATGTAGATTGGACGCGTTGGATACATTTTCCGCTCAAAAAGTTTTGTGCAGTTCAAAACTTTTTGAGCGGATGAAATGTCAGTAGACAGATGCTGGACGGATAGAGAGGATGAAAAACAGACTCAGTGAGTACAGAATGGAAGCATCACGTTAAACAACGGATGGCTAGTGTTTCTCTCCATTTTACATCCTCTTTGCATCCGTTGGTGCTGTGTGACAGGGGCTTAACCTTCAAAAATCTCTTCTCTACAATGTAGAATATTTTCAGCAATACTTAAAACAGAAATTTTACATTAGTAGATAAAAAAATAGATGACAGACTGTTCCACTGACAGCCTCAGGGCTCAAGTGTCATAATAAGAAGAGATGGCAGTAGTTCTTACAAAACCATAAACAAACATGGCATATGAAGGTTGCTAAAGCGAACAAAGATATGCATGCAGCACTGTACTTTCCAGTCAAAATACTGTGTAATATGTGAATGAATAGTCACACTGTTCCAGCAGATCTAACATGCTAGCATTTTTTAAAAATGAATTTGGGAACTAAACTTTTACTCCGGTTCAATACCTTGCCTATAGCTCTTTTAGGCATGACCAGAAAATAAATCAATCCTAGAATGCCATTGTCCTGGGTTTTGATACAATTGGGATAATTGATCATGAGTTTTGCAAAGTGCCCTTTATTGAAAAACCTGAAAGCCTCGTATAGTTTTAATCAAAGGGCAAGGAATACTTATTAACATTATTTGGACTGGGAGCATTTTCAGCTTTTGAGAAACCTGAGACACTAGAGCAATTTAAACTGAAAAAAAGACTATTTTTAGTTTTTTCAGCCATTTTTATCAATAAATCAGCTTGATATGAGATGAATAGAATAAAGAATTAGAGGTTCCTATAGTGCCTAAACAACAGGCTAGTTAGTATCTTAATTTCTATAAGCAAGAATGTATCATATGCACTTTAATTATAATATATAAAACAAAAAAACAATAAGTAGAATTTATTGGATTCCTTTATGCTGTATATGAAGAATTATTTAAGTAGGCATTTTGTTGGAGATTCAATAAGGTTAATGTTTCTTTAAAACTCATGTTTTTACAATGTTCTATGGATACTAAGTTTTGGGAGAAACTTAGTTGCAAAGACCCATCATCACCCCATGGACAACGTTCCTCCAGGCCTTCCTGTCAACTACCATCTTCTGTAGTCCATTTAAGCTTACGTCTACTACTTCAGTGACTCCATCCAGCCACCTCATCCTATGTCGTCCCCTTCTTCTATTGCCCTCAATCTTTCCCAGCATTAGGCTCTTCTCCAGGGAGATCTTCCTTCTCATTAGGTGGCCAAAATATTTGAGTTTCATCTTCAGGATCTGGCCTTCTAAAGAGCAGTCAGGTTTGATCTTCTCTAGGTCTGACTGGTTTTTGTCTTGGTGCAAATGCTCTCAGTGTTTGATCACCTTGCAGTCCAAGGGACTCACAGGAGTTGTGATGACCCAGGGTGGGATACAAAATAAACGCAGTCACAAAAAACAGGTAAAGTCCCTTTTATTCCTTCACTTTGCTTCCATGGTCCAAATATCCAAATATCCAAGCTCCAAATATCCTTGACTGGAGACAAAAAAAACCTCTCACACAAGCAGTTACAAAAAGGAGGAAATGCCATTTAAATTATAAAGAGTAAAAAACAACACAAACCAGGCAAGATAGGGGCTGGAAGACGTCCACAGATATCAGAACACACACTGGGAAGGATGCCAAACTCAGAGAGGAGCAATAAACTAGAGATATTTCCATGCTTTGTTTCCAGCATTCACCCGTACGCATGTCCGTCCTCTTATCCAGTTGTCAAAGCTGCAGCCCTTGAAGAGGATCAATGCCCTCTCCTCCCCCATAGACCACATCTTTCCCTTATCCTTTCCTCCCTGCGTGCCCTAGGATGGAGAGGGGACGGGCCTGGGTCCTCCTTCCCCAACCTCCTCCACAATCTCCAGAGCCACACTTCCACTCCCTGTTGGCTGTTCCTCCTCTCCTTCAGAGTTAGTCTCCACCAGGAGCATGACAGGAATCTTCTCCAGTACCATAGTTCAAAGGCCTCAATTATTTCACAGTCAGCCTTTTTTATGGTCCAACTTTCACAGACATACGTTGCAACTGGGAAAACCATAGCCTTGATTATATGCACTTTTGTAGACAGGGTGATGTCTCTGCTTTTTAGTATGTTGTGTACCATAAAAACATGACTGTGTGACAAGAGCTAAAATTGTCAAAGAATGATAATATTCTCTTGAACTGTACACTGGCCTTAGACATTAACCTAGGGAAATTGACAATGAGACAACACAAATTGACTTTTCCCCTCTTACTATGGCTAAAAAAGTGATATTCCTGTATTGAAAAGATAAGCACATCATCTTATTCACTCAATGGATTGAAGACCTGATCATATTTGCCACCTATAACAGATTGCCTATAGACATAGATTTTGTGTGGACATGTAAAATGAAATGTTAGATGACTCATTTATACAAAATATAGTTAGTATGTTAAGAAAGAGTGATAGTTATAAAAATATATTAGAATATGCATGTGTACATGTATATAATATTTACATTACATAAATACTTAAAGAACTGTGCCTGTTTACCGTTGTAACAACATATTACACTTTATATTTTGTATTTCTTCTGTTGTGTTTTTGTACTTTTTCATTTTTTAAAGCATCTGTTCTGACCTAGGCTTCCTTAGAATGCATGACACACAATCTTAATCCTGACCAAGCCTCTTTTATTTCCACAGCTGTGAATTATGTTCATTCAGAACAGAATATAATTATTTATTCACCAAGTGTGATTGGACACACAAGGAATTTGTCTTGGTGCAAATGCTCTTGGTGTACATAAAAGAAAAGATACATTCATCAAGAGTCAAGAATCATAAGGTACAACACTTAATAATAGTCATAGGGCACAATAAGCAATCAAATCATACTAGGAAACAGTCAATATAAATTGTAAGGTACAAGCAACAAAATTAGTCATACAGTCACAGGTGGGAGGGGATAGACAATAAGGAGTGATGAGAAGATTAATAGTAATAGTAGTGCAGACTTTGTAAATAGTTGGACAGTGTTGAGGGAATTATTTGTTTAGCAGAGTGATGACATTCGGGAAAAAACTGTCCTTGTGTCTAGTTGTTCTGGTGTGCAATGCTCTGTCGTGTTGTTTTGAGGGAAGGAGTTGAAAAAGTTTATGTCCAGGATATGAGGAATCTGTAAATATTTTCATAGCCCTCTTTTTGACTCGTGCAGTATACAGGTCCTCAATGGAAAGCAGGTTGATAGTAATTGTTTTTTCTGCAGTCCTAATTATCCTCTGAAGTCTGTGTCTGTCCTGTTGGGTTGCAGAACCAAACCAGACAGTTATAGAAGTGCAGATGACAGAGTTAATAATTCCTCTGTAGAACTATATCAGCAGTTCCTTGGACAGTTTGAGCTTTCTGAGTTGGCGCAGAAAGAACATTCTTCGCTGTGCTTTTTTGATGACGTTTTTGAACTTAGGTGTCCAATTTAGGTCATGTGATATAATAGATAATAGATATAATAGAACCTAGAAATTTGAAAGTCTCTACTATTGATACTGTGTTGTCTAGAATTGTAAGAGGTGGTAGTATGAGAGGGTTTCTTCCATTTCTACAGTTTTGAGCGTGCTCAGTTCCAGATTGTTCTGGTTACACAACGAGGCAAGTTGTGCAACCTCCTGTCTGTATGCGGATTCATTGTTTTCTTGAATGAGACAATCACTGTTGAATCATCTGCAAACTTCAGTATTTTAAGAGGTGGATCGTTTGAGATGCAGTTATTGGTATCTAGGGAGAAGAGAAGTGGAGAAAGCACACAGCCTGGGGGCAGGAGGGCAGCTGTGCTAATTGTACAGGTATCAGATGTGATTCTGCCTAGCTTCATCTTCTGCTTCCTGTCTGTTAGGAATTCAATTCACAGCCAGGCTTCACAAACAGTCTTTCAGGGAAATGTTTATAAACACCCACCTTAACACACTTGGAATGCGGTCAGAGAACTAATAGCCAGAAGCAGGGCAAGGCCAAACTTGACAGAGAGTCAAAAAGCACTTTTCAAAGCTTGAACCGACCAAATGAAGTAATTGCTTCCTGCAGAAGCTCACATTCACTCCTCTTTTATGTCCTATGGGCCAATCATCTCCGAGGTGTGGCCTTATTCCTGAATTGACTCTGCTTTCTCAATTGTTCTTGTCTTTTGCTAGCTTTACACATGCACAGGCTGGGAATGGATTCCATAAGCTTCCCGGGATCACTGCTGTCCGAACCCAAAGGCAGCTGCTGACTGCCAGCCTGCCCTGGCCTTATCTCAGTCCCTGATGCAGTGCCCTCCTCTGGATCTTCCTCATCCTCCAGACCCGGCCCAGGTTCCTCCCCAACCTCCTATTGTATGACTTTGCTGCCAGCTCCGTCAGCTGCCAGCGGGCCACAACAGCAGCTGTTATGCATTTTTAATCATCAGATTTGTTTTGTTTTTTGTTGTGTTTTATAAGGAAAAAAGCCAGGAATAATGGCAGAGCAGCACATAAACTTTATGCAATTGGATAAAGATGCTGGATTGCGTTTTCTTAGAATATGACTGAATGGCTGGATGGCTGGGAATAATTCCTCTTGTATTTCTTATGAAGTTTTTTGACTGCAATATTACTACTTTCTTTGCATCTGTATATATCTTTGTCTTTTTATTCTCAGTATTTGATTATAAAAAATAAGAAAGAAAAACTATTTTAGATGAATACTTAGGTTTTTCTATAAATTCATCTTGCCCAATCATTCTAACCCAAGGCTTGGGGAAAATGTTTTTAAAGTTTTTAAAAGTTCACCCAAAGGAGACAAGATGGGGACCATATATTTCAGCAGATAATTGGATATAGTAACTTACAATAATCTGTTTAATGTTATAACAATAAAATAACAAGAATAAGATAGGTATACTTTTCCAATGCTATAGTTCAAGTTACACTTCTTCTCTATGGAATGTAGAAAAAATTTTTAAACTAGGAATAATTGCATATTTAATCTGAACATTTCCATTGTTTACAAATAAAAGCAAGATATTTCTGCATGGAAAAGAATTTAAATCGCACTACTGAAAGAAATATCAACAATTCCAGTGTAATACTTGGACTGATGAATTGCCAATTAAATAGGAATTGGATTGATGAATTGCTAATTAAATAGGACTTATGAAAGACTGATTGTGTAAATGGTAACTGCATCAAGACAATTACATGCAGAAAGATATAAAAGCACTGATATACCCACTTTGGAAGAATGGAACACTCATAGAAATGGCATAATTGACGTTTGGTCAGGGATATGCCAGGTACTTTGCTAAAACAAAGTTCTCCAACCTTTCCTGCTTTGTGGACTGGCCAGGGGGGCAGGAGAGGAGATGGGCAAGCATGTATGGGAACACAACTCCATTTGCACAAGTGTCACACAAATGGAGCACACTAACCTGCACTTATGTGGCCCAGTTACAAAAGACTCAAGGTCTGGTAATGGACCATAGCCTGGGGACTGGGGACCCCTGTTCTAAAAGACCCCTGTTCTAAAAGAAATCTCGTACAGACTTTTGCTGAAAATAGAAAAAAATGAAATCGTAATTTATGGATTTGCTGATTAAAAAGGGTTGAATATAGGAAGAAGAAAACTATGTGGTAAATTTAAGTAAATTTAGAAGCTATATATCATGAGCAAATGGCAAAGGTAATGACAGAGGGAGAACGGACAGACTCTATTGATAGAAGAAAAAGAACAAGACAAGAGTGCCTACTGTCACCTTTGTTATTTGTGTTAACTTTGGAAGTGCTAAATAGAAATATTAGAGATGAAAAGAATATAAAAGGGATGAAAATTAAAAAGGAAGAATTTAAGTTGCAAGGATTTGCAGTTGACCTGGTTTTTATCTTAGAAGATCCACTAGAAACAGCATCAAAATTGATAGAAAAGATAGAAACATATGGTAAAGTGGCTGGTTTGAAAATAAATAAAGATAAGACAAAGATCTTGACAAAGAATATGCTATCAAGACAAAAGGAAGAACTGGCAGACTTATTGAAAATTCAGGTCACGAACAAGATCAAGTACTTGGAGATATACTTGACAGCAAGATGCAGTACATTAAAAGAGAATAATTATGTCAAACTTAAACAGCAGATAGCTCTAGATTTGGTGAAATGGGAAAATTTACAACTGTCATTAATAGGGAGAATGTCAACAATCAGATGAATATATTACCCAGAATTTTATATTTGTTTCAAGCAATTCCAGTTAGGCTTGGAAAAGATTACTTTGAAGATTTGAATAAAATTGTGTTGAAATTTTTATGGCAAGGTAAGAAAGCGAGAATAAAGTTAAAACTTTTGCAAGATGCAAAAATAAGAGGAGGATTTGGTTTGCCTAATTGGGAGCTGTATTACCAAGCTACAAATTTGATGTGGGTTAAGGAATGGATAACATTAAGAAATACTAGATTGTTGGTATTAGAAGGACATGATTTGTTGTTGGGGTGGCATGCTTTTTTATGGTACAAAGGAACTAAAATACAGGGGTACTTTAGAAGGCACTATATACGGGAGTCTCTGTGGTTAAACTGGGAGAAGATTAAAAGGCAATGTTATTTGAAAATTCCAGTCTGGCTATCGACTATTGAAGCAGTTTCTTATCCTATAATATACAAAAAGAAACAGTTAGATATGGTGAAATATTGAATGAAAAGGGTGAACTTAAATCGATACAAAAACTAGAGGAACAAGGTATAAAGATGAATTTGTTTTCATCTGCACAAATATATTCAAGGTATGATAAAGATTCCAAAACAGAAGGTTTCTATGATAAACTGACTGACTTAGATAAGATTTTGAGAGGTACTGATGAAATGGTGATTAAAAAATTGTATGGATATTTATTAGAAATTAAACTAGAAGAAGAACAAGTTCAAGAAACTATGATTGCTTGGGGGAAGAATTTTGGATATGGGATTGACCTAGAGAAATGGCAAAAATTGTGATCTCAAAATTATAAAATGATAATGTCAACAGCATATTAAAAAATTTGTATAAGATGTTTTACAGGTGGCATTTCCCCCCCAAAAGAATAGCAAGAATGTTCAAGAATAAATCTGAAAAATGTTGGAAATGTCATCAGACACCTGGCTCATATTACCATATGTGGTGGACTTGTACGGCCGCTAAAAAATACTGGACTAAAATCCACACGTGGTTGGAAAAAATCCAAAAAAACATATAAATTTGAAACCAGAGATATTTTTATTGGAAATTTTACCTGAAATATATAGTAAAGAATTGAAATACCTGACTGTAAATGTATTAACAGCGGCTAGAATTGTATTTGCTAAAAACTGGAAAAATGAGAAAATACCATCACAGGAGGAAATCATTAAGAAAATATTGGAATGTGCTGAAATGAGTAGATTGACATTTGAAATTAGAGAACAAGATGATAAACAATTTTATAAAATCTCGGATCTATTCTATCAATGGTTAGATTATAAAATATAGTAACGAAATATGTAGACTTTTAGAAAATACTAAATATATAAAGATGTATTCTTTATTATATCTACAAAATGATTTTAGGATAGATTTGGGATGATAATATTAACTGTCCCAAAACAAATTAAGTAAAATATGATTATTTCCTAAAGCATGAATGAATAAAAGTGTACTGAAATGATTGATTAATAATGATCCCAATGTACTTAATATTGGATTGAAAATATGAGATCATATACAATGTAATTGTAATTGAAGACTATGAAATGGAAGCACAAAACAATTTGTAAACCAACCGGCACACTGTATGTACATATATGGAAGATGGCCTGATGTTTTGATGTTTTGTTTGTTTATGTTTGTTTTAAAAACCAATAAAAATTAAAAAAAAAAGTTTCAGGCCATTTCAGAAGGTCGTAACATACATGAACACATTGCTACTTGATGAGGTTTTGCAATCTGTTTCATGTAACTTATTCTGCATAAACATTCTTACTCCTCATTCCACTTTATATTGCTTCAACTACTTTATGCTTTAATGAAGAGATATATAGTTCACAAATAATAAAAATTGTTAGTCTGAAAAGGTGTTACCAGACTCCTTCCAATTTACTGCTAATTGCTATTTCTTGCAAGGCAATGTAAAACTAATATATATAAATAAATGCAAATAAGTGCAATCTTAGAAATAATATCCTTCCCTGATATTAAGAAATTAATTGTCTACTATTACAACATATGTTTAAAACTACTCCTATGTTTCTATTTTAGAAAAGCCTTCGATTTCTAGCCTCCAATATTACCCATCTCCCATTTCTCCTAGTTTTAAATGTATAGTGTGATCTAAACTGGGATTGGACTGGAGACATTATTATTAATAAGATAATTCAAGATTATCTTCCTTTAGAATTGGTTACATGTTCCAAACTGTTCTCAGATAAAACAAGGGGGCCTTCTTAGGTTTATGGATGTTAGTAAATTATTTGAAAAATGGTATCAAAATAATATCAATTATCCTATATTCCATAAAACATGTATTTTAAATATAACAATTCTCATGAAAAAAAATGTTTAAAAACTATGGGAATAGGACTTAGAATTGAAGCCTATTGAGTCATTATGGAGCTCTGAAATGGTGTAAGATTTCCCAATATCCATGATCATAAAAATAATTCATTTAAACCCTTTGAATATCATTTATTGTTTTCTTTAGCCCTGGTACTGTATGTACTGTATAAGAGATTATTCATAGATGAGATTACTCAATTACTGGTAGCTTCTTCATCTAGATGTCTGTATTTTAGGAGGGAGCTGGAAAAGTGCATAGATCGCTATTCATCAGCAAATGAGTACTCGCAAAACAGTCTCATCCCACCCCTTCACCAATAAGAACAATATGTTTGGTTAGTCTATGTAGCAAGGAGAATTATTACCACATATCACTAAGTAGGAAAGAAGTTATATGTTATTGCTATAAGGAAATATTGCATCCAATTCTGGTCACTAAGATACAAGGACATGAAACAGTGGGTCGAAGTTCATCAGAGAGATCCATCCTGGAACTAAGGAGAAATGTCCTGATAGTCAATGAACAACTTGCCTCCTAGAGCTGTGGGTGCTCCATCACTAGAGGTTTTCAAGAATTGATTGGACAACAATTTGTCTACATGGTACAGCTCTCCTAATCTTAGGCAGAGGATTGGACTAGAAGACATCCAAGATTCTTTCCAGTCCTCCTACGCTGTCCTATCCTATCTTATCCTATTTTAAAAAACATGCCTTTTATAAGTCAGAGTCACCACCTTGGGATGTACATTTGCTATAAGGCAGCCAATCATATTTATATATACCAGTCTCATCCATGAAATGAACTATAGATTTTTTTTCCCATCTGAAGAAGCTTTTAAAGATCATGAAATCCAATCCCATCCAGATAGAACTGCTACCTGAAGCAAGTTCTGGCACTTATATAGGGGCTGGGCACAGATAGAATATAAAATTAATGTATGAAAACAAGATACAGTGTCCAAGGAATATGAATATCCAGTCAAGAATGTAGATGAAGCCAATCAACAATGGAGCAAAACAAAATTTGGATAGCCAAATTAAGCTTAATTAGGTGGGTTTATGAGAATCTTTTTACCAAGCATTCAATTGATCCCAACCTGATAAAGACCAATCAAACACAATGTTCCATTCCCAACTCTGTCATGAGTATAAAGTAAAATTACATACCAGTTAACTCAAGGAGAAGATTCTAGATGTAACACTAGACTTTAATACGTATACAGATAGTCCTCAACTTACAACCACAACTGAGCAGAAAATTTCCATTGCTAAGCAAGACAATTATTAAGTGAATTGTGCCCCACGTTATGTCCTTTTTGCCACAGTTATTAAGTAAATCACTTCAGTTAAATGAATCACGTGGCTGTTAAACAAATCTAGATTCCCCCATTGACTACTTATTGGAAGCCAGGTTGCAAATGGCAATCACATAACTCTGGACAGTGCAACTGTCATAAGTAGATGTCAGTTGCCACCTGAATTTTTATCACATAACCATGGGGATACTGCAACAGTAATGCTTGAAAACTGCTCATGTCACTTTTTCAGTGCCATTGTAACTTCAAACATTCACTTAACAAATGGTTGCAAATCAAAGGCTACCTGTATATCCATGTCTCTGTGACAAATATAGAAAATGCCATCAATTTACTATCTCTTAATTCTTTTTTTTTAAGAAAGGATGTTTCTCAATTGTAAACAGTACACGGTACAATTGTATACAGTACAATTAAGAAATATCAGGACAAAGCACTAATTACTGACCATGAAATATCTTATTAACAGTTGCTTTTCTGCAAGCTTTAGAGTCTTCAAAATAGCAAAACAAACCTGTTCAGCATCTTGGTATCTACAAACAGCCCAAACTATTTATACAATTCTCAGCACATTTTAAAATAGAATCAGAAGAGCTGGAAGACAGAGCCATTTGGCAGTACTATATAGATCAAGCAAATACTGACAATAGACTTTTTTTTTTTTTTAATGTACATTTCAACCAAGAGATCCTCTCTACAGATTATAAAATTGAACAAATTCCTGACACTAGCTCCAAAATTCACAAAGAGAATATTACTTCAAGAAGTGAAGAACATAACCTCGGAATATTATATGGAAAAAAATGCACACGGTTAAGAAATTAAGCATCTATAAAAATTTTCCCATACATGTAATCTAACTTTTATTCCCAAATATTCATACATGCACTAATGTTTCCTTCTCTCTCCATACATAAAGATTTTTCCCATGTCCCTACCAATACACAGAAAGCTACAACACTCTGACTTTATGTTCATATAGACTGAATGCATGCTTATAGTACAGGGTCAGAATTATTTTGTATACTATAAGCATGCATTTTTGGTTCTCCATCTACCCACTCCATCATCCCAACTTAAGTATTCAGTTAGGCATATGTATCACTAAAGGTTGCAGGTAGCCCCTTCAAACATTTCTATTATATAGAAAACTGACTCCCGAGTAATAATTTGACTCCCCACATTACATACTTCCTACATCTAATCTTGCTCCACTTCACTTTGCTCCCCCTGACCCTGCAATTTCCATATTTTCCATGGATAAGCCTTTCTATAATACAAATAGCTGGAGAAGTCAGCCCTGCCAACTCTCACGTTTCTGCCGTGAGTCTCACGATTTTTTGTCATGTCTCACGGTCTCACGACAAGGCTCCTCAATCTCACGCCAAATTTAAAATGCTTTTTTTTCCCCCAAATTTGGGGGTCGGCTTATACGCGCATACATCTGATTCTCACACAAACGACATGATGCCACTTCTCAGATCACGCAATATCGATATTACCATACAGTCATATATACATACAGCACATTTCTTTTTACTCTGGGTGCCTCCATTTTGCTTTTTCTACCACTGGATATAACACGCTCTGATTGGTTAGTTATTCACGTGACCGTGAATCTCACTATTTTTTATAGAATCTCCAGATTTTTTTTCATGGGTCTCCAGATTTTCCTTTATCAGGGGTTAGCAGGTCTGTGAAGTTGTAGATTATCTTTATTCTTCAGCACTTTACACTTATTCTAAGGAAAGTAGAATATAGATTAAAAAGGTATTTAGTGTGTGTTCCTTCTTTTTCATTCAGCCTGGTGTCTCTATATGAAATTGCTAATACTAATCTTCCTTTTGCCTTTGTTCCCAAGCCATGCGTGCTTGGAGCTTTTTAATTCCATCTGGAGCTCCAAACAGAATGTAGCTAATTGGATGCTAGGGTTGGCCCATCCCTCGCAATTTCCCTAAATTGATCTTACTGCTAAATTTACGAAGCTACATCACTAATTCTTACTCTCAGAAACATTCATACATGCATTTGCTTTCTCCAACACTGTTCTTGCAGAGGGCAGACTGAGATCAGCACGGTATAGATCATCCAAAACATGCACATTTGTCCAAAAGGAGACAGCAAGCATCCCTTCAAAAATATACTTCTGTACCTCTGCAAGGAGCACAGGAGGAATAGCAGGAAGCTCTTCTAGGAAATGTTTTTGGGGTAAATAATAATAATAAAACAATAAGCCAATTACAGCAATTGCAAAACAAGGAGGGGAAAAGAAAGAATTAAAAGTGAAAGGATGATATATTTCAGAGGAAAAAGAATGAGGAAGTGAAGTAGCAGATCTAGAGCAGCTAAGCTAGAAATAAAGAAATACAAAGCAAAACAAAGAATTATATAAATATTCCTTATCCATGTAAAATGTGATTATTATCATAATTAAAGTAATACCAAAATGGAGACAGAAGACCTTTCATTGACTTATTAGATAAGATCTAGTAGAACAGAAAATGCAAAGATGGAGAAACAGAGCATATGGAGGCAAAAGTGCTCCTGAAATCACTGTGATTTTGAGGCTATAAGACTAGTGATAATTTTAGAAAACAATACATAAATTTAGATAGCCCCAGGCTAGCAATTTTCAGGTGAACAAAAGAAACATCAAGGAAAACTGTCTGACACTTACGTTTTGGAGCAGAAGAAGGGGATGGAAGAAGAAAAGCATTTTTATTTGGTAGCAGCTTGTCCTTAAGCAGAATACAAGTAAAACAATAAACCTAACAGTGCAATATAAATCAGCCTCAATCTTCATCACTATAAAAATATTATCTAACCCAGGAGTATCAAACTCAAATTCATTGGGGGCTGCATCAAGAGTTGTGTTTGACCTCGGAGGGGCAGCTCAATGTCATTCATGTCAGGAAGGCGCATGTGGTAGTACAAGTGCTCTGCCTGTGAAAATGGGATCCTGAGTTTCATTTTTGGCTGCAATGGCCTCCTGCAACCCTGCCTCCATGCACCGCCCTCCTGAGCTCCGTTTTCACTGGCAGCAGCACTGCAGGTCAGTTCTTTGTTGTTTCCAGGGTGGCCCTGCAGGCCAAATCTAAGCACCCCATGGGCCACATCTGGATGGAAGGCCTTGAATTTGACATCCCTGATTTAACTCAAAACACGACTGTAATTTAATATGGCATTGCACACAGCAATGGAAATATAAGTTCTTTGAGCTTCATAAAGGTCCTGAAAAAATAGACAGTACTTTTTTAAGCCTCAGGGGACATACTCCAAACATAGTTCAAAGGGTGTTGATTCTAAAGAGTAGGAGCAAAATGTCCCCCTTCTCACAAGTGAGAAAGCTATAGGAATGATTCCTATTCAATTTTAATGGAAGTACAGTCACTCAGCAATTGAATTTTTGACAGAACCTGAAAAGGCTACTTATGACCCAGATTGGAAGTTCTGATGGTCACTCCATCCCCCCACAGTCACATGGGCCCTCAGTAACTAGTCCATATTTACAGTGGTTTGCAGTGCCCTGCAGTCACATGAACACAATTTATGTTTTTGTCAGAAACAATGGGCTTACTCAACAATCGCAGCATTGGCTTTACCACATTCATTTAACACAATCACAAAAAGTCGTAAAATCAGGCATGGTCATGTGATGACTTGCTTAATAACTGTCACAATTTACAACCATAATTTCAGGCTCAATTTCAATCATAAATTAAGGATAATTTGTATTACATATTATGGATTCAATTTTTGCAATTTTCTTTTGTCTATGCTTAGCAAAATTAAAATTCTGTGCCTAAAAGACATAGAAAAATATAACATCATTTAAAAAGTCAAAGTGCTTTTTTTAAAGAATGATCAATAGGTATACTAACAGTTACAGCATCAGAAAACAATGCTAAAACATTTCATCTAAATGAAAATAATACAGCTCATACAAATGTTACTTTTAACCTACTTTTATCTCATTATGTTAATTTCTATACACTTTACAATGTATCCTTTCTTTGTTTCTTTTATAAAATCAATTTCCCTTCAAAAGTTAGAAAAGATATTATTTCATGTTACCATTCTAATTCCTATTAAAAATACAGAAAATAATTAAAACGTCAAAAAAGCATGAAATTTTTCCTCATACAATGTTCTTAGACAGCCACAACTCAGAACTTCTTTGTTAACCTTTGCTCTGTCAACTCAGTGGGCCATCGCAACACAGAAAAGCAATTATTAAATGACAGAGCAGTAGAATATTGTTATTTCAAATTCCACTATGGCATTTAGCAAGTCTTTTAAAATTATGCAACCAAAAACCCTAACAATTGAACTATGGTATGACAAACCAATTTAATTAAAGATTTTTAGGGAAGTAGAGTATCTTGAATTGTTTGGATGTGGAGAAGAATGACTGAGCAATTAAAACTTAAAACTTATAAGTAATAGAAAATTAAAGGTGAGGGTTTCCCTGTCCAACTCAGTGGAGTGGTAATCACCTCCATTTCATGATCAAGGAAGCCAGCATTGTCCAAAGACATTTTCCATGGTCATGTAGCCAACATGACTAATACACCAAGGCGCATAGAACATTGTTACTTTCCCACCAAAGTGTTGTTTATGTGTACGTACTTGCATTTGCATGCTTTATGAGCCGTGGTGATGCAGTGGTTAGAATGCAGTATTGCAGGCTAATTCTGCTGACTGACAGCAGTTCGATTCCACCGACTCAAGGTTGACTCAGCCTTCCATCCTTCTGAGGTTGGTGAAATGAGGTCCCAGATTATAAGGGACAATATGCTGACTCTGTAAATCACTAGACAAGGCTGTAAAGTACTGTGAAGCGGTGTATAGTTTTCATTCTAAATACTATTGCTATTGCTTTCGAATTGCTAGATGGGCAGGAGCTGGGGAAGGAGGGGAGCTCACTCCATCATGCAGCACTCAAATCTTGAACTCAGGCAATCAGCTTTTCAGCTGACAAATTCAGCATCTTTAACCACTGAGCCATCGTGCCTCATTTAATACAAGGTTAGGGGAATATTATTTATGTTCTATAAGAATGCAAATTTCTGCATTCTATTGAGCAAAACAAGAGCAACTAGCTTATCTATTTTCTAGCAATATGGCTACTTAAAATTTTACAGTTAGTTGTTCCATCTTCGATATCATCTTGATCATGCATAATTGCAATCATTTTTATTTTTATCAATTAAATGCACCAAATAGACTTTGCTAGTGAGGTGTTATATTATTTTCTGGCTTCAGAACAAAAGTTTTAGATTTTATAATTACAGATAAACAATGGCTTTAAATTCATGACATCTTTAATTTAAAAAATAAACATGTTGAACTGTCAGTATTGTTTTTATTTTGGCTTTTAAAATAAAACAGCCATGAGAATAGCATTTGAATGAAGATTAAGATTACTCATAACTAAAATGGTGAATGAACATGGCCACAATAATACTTCCTACCCTTTTTAGTTCTACTAAGGAAGGCAAGATAAAAATAGTGCAGCTCACACATGCTGCTCACTGTTTTATTTAAAGTTCCTTTAGTATTTCTAATTTCAACTGGTGAAAATCAGGGTTTTAAAAATTCTGATACCTATATTAGTCTGAAAGAACTGTATTTTTATAAATTTTAAACAATTCATTTGAAAAGCTTTAAATAAATGAATAGAATTAAACCAGATGGTAGTTAATTCAAATTCTTAATTAAGAAGCAGTAATATTGACCTCAGTCACTCTGGCTTCAAAATAAATGCTCAAGATGCAAATAAGCAGAAATGACAGCTGTTTCTTCAAAATATAAACAAAAACCATTTTTCATTATAAGCAGTATGTTTAGTGCATTGATATCCAGAATACTAATATTAATTCTAAAGCAAATGCCAAATATAGCACATATAATAAAGAATGGGTTGAATGCATCAGCAGCCATTTGGTATCCACGTATATAAAATTAAATTTTAAAAAATGCTACAAACACCCACAAATCATCACATATACACATTCCTGCATAATTATAGAGGGATAAAAGAACTCTGACTTGAAGCCTAGCAACAGTATCTAAGTATTAGTTAGTCTGTTAATCAACTACCAAAACTCACACACCACCACTTCAGTGTGTTTCATATTTAAAATAAAATCCCTCCTGTTTTTATCTTCAGAGCAGCCGAAGGAAAATGAATATGATAAAACAAACCTTGTTCACTTGAAGAGGAACAACCCATGTCATTTAATCCATCGGATAATTCATCTCATCACAAACAGCCAAGGCAATACAAAATAAAAAGATTTAAAAATAGATTATACAAGTCAAAGGATCTTTGGTTTGCAACATATTTCAAATGTGCAGACCTGTATTTAAAGAGATAGTCCAGATTCCTATAGATATTATTGCTAATTTTTTGCATCTCCATCCTATAGAGGCCCTAGTAAATGATGTATGGCAAATGCTTTCTAAAGGTTCAGTGCCCATTTAGTCACAGACAGCTGTAGACTGGATGAAAACAATCAGGGATTAACTTTTTATTCATTGTAGCCTTTAATCTATTACTTTCTCTTCAGATAAATAAAAACATAAAATACGACAACTAACTGCAGTACAAACAAGCAAGGATAACGTGTCAATCAAGGATAATTATCTTTTGGACCCGAAAGACTTTCCCTCTTAAAAGACAGAAAACTGGTTATAAAACATGCATTAAATGAAACGATGCAGCTCTCAAGAATAATTTAAGGTGTTTATTAAAAATACCCTGATATATCTGTAATATTTATATAAAAGGCTAATTACAATTGTGAAATTTGAATAAGTTAAATAACATTTAGTGTAATATTTAAAATACAGTTACACCAGACATACGTATGACTCAGCCAGAAAACCTGTTAAATGTGTGTGTGTGTGTGTATTTGTTTTTGTAGATTTTCACAGGTACAGGTATGCAGGTTTTGGCGTGTTTGGGTCTTTTCGGGAAAAGACCTGAACACGTCAAAATCCGCATATGTATGTATGTATGCATGTATGTATGTATGTATGTATGTACATACGTATGTATATGTATATGTATATGTATATGTATATGTATATGTATATGT